>MUZH01004384.1:0-24326 GCA_003012965.1 Juglanconis oblonga | reverse complement strand
TCCCCAGGATCCCCAACACCTTCCCCTGCGGATCATGCCCCAGCGCCGGCATCTCCCCGGGGCCATCACCCCTCCACGCGCCCTTGCGCAGGTTGTGGATGCCGAGCGCGAAGTTCCGCAGCGCCCCGAGAAGCAGGAACACGGCGCAGTCCGCGGTGCTGTCGTCCACGGCCGTGCGCACGTTGCTCACGCGGATCCCGCGCGCCGTGCACGCCGGGACGTCGATCTGGTCGTAGCCGGCGCCGTTGTGGCAGATGAACCGGAGGGACGGCGGCAGGGCGCGCACGAGCTCGGCGTCGAAGACGCCCGTGCGCGAGACCGAGTCGAAGGTGCGGTAGGCGACGAGGACGCCGTCGAGGGCCCCCGACGCGCACTCGGCCAGGAAGTCGGCGCGGTTGGTGGCGGTGGGGAGGACGATGTCTGCGAGCGGGGCGAGGGAGGCCCAGGCGTCGTGGGCGGCTTCGATGGCACCGAGCTGGAGGACTTTGGGCCGCAGCGGCGGGGACGGGCTTGGTTCGCCCATGTTGGCCTTATAGGAGAGCCTCTCGAGAGGGCCTGAAGGGAGGAAGGAGGACGGGGGTTAAGAGCAGGTGGTTCCACTCCACGAGCTCCAGTCCAGGCTGCTGCTGCTGCTGCTCTCTGGCTGTGAGGTCCAGTACTGTTTCTGAACCTAGATCAACCGGGATACTCACAGTCTAAATACAGATCGTGTTAGCGAGGATTCCGATCAAGCAAGGTCTAACAAATATTCGGGCAAGAAGAACCGGAGCACGATAACAAAAAAAAGTTACCCCACAGGCTTCAGCTCAAATATGCATAGATCGATATCGGAATCAGGCACAGGCACACAGGGATCGATAGATTAGGGCAACACAACCGCGAGCTCTGGTTCGGAGGTCGTTGGCCGACGTCAAATGAGGTGATCAACACAGGTGTGATTGGACAGAAGGGAGTGTAGTAGTACTGATCATGCAGATGATCAGAAACCCGAGGAGGAGAACGAGTCGGTGGTGGTTGCATCTCGCAGGAACGGGGATAACACCATTGCTGGTAGGAAGAGAGAGACAGAGAGCGAGAGAGAGACACGCCTCGGCTCGGAGCACCCAGGCGATCGTCTCACCGACGCCAAACATGAGGCCCCCCCCGAGCCTCGTCCACAGCCAAGCATGTATAGAGCACTAGCTCGCGCCGAGTTGAGGCGAGTCTTCTCCGACCGCCGTCTTGGCACGAGTGAAGCTCACGACGCGTAGGGCGGCGGCAGTGCTCGACTTCGAGCTTCCAAACAAAGGGCTTCGGCGTACGCAGCTGACCTGGGCCACTTGGAATCCTCTACGTGACCCAGAGAGACATAAGAGACAGACTCGACAACTTGGCCCCATGTCGATAGATGAAACACAGGAAACCGGGAAACGTACCTGGATGCTGATCTCATCCAGCCAGGGTCGGCAGCCTCAGGGCTTGGTGCTCGGGAGGTCCAAGAGGTTCTGGTGCGTGGGTTGAGGTCGTGAGTGCTGCTTCATCATGCAGCATCAAGGACTGCTCGGGACGTTGGTTGATGGCTGCTGCAGTCTCCGCCGATACCGCATCGGCTACATGCCGGCGGACCGGGAAACGACTCGGGATCATCTGGCTGGAACGCGGACTCTCACATGAACATCACCGCATCACAGAAGGGGCGCCATTGTTCATCGTCATATGCCAGAGCCGTCTGCTCGCTCCGCTTTCTCTCGTTTCTCGCGCGTCTACTATATCAGGCCTCGGTTGACGAAGCCAGCCCAACGCTGGTGGGTTTCTAGCGCCCACACACAGTGTCTTCTTCCAACGCCTGTCCGGTCGCGTTGCGCCAAGGGGGGGATATCAATACATCACAGTGGTATAGTCGACCCAACGCCATTTTTGTTGAAAAAAAGCAGCAAGTTGTTTGCCCACCCTCAACCACCACCGGCCGACCTTCAGGCGTCCATTTCATATTGTATCCCAACCCGTCTTGAAAAGCAGTAAAAAAGGAAAGAAAAAAAATATGCATGTCATTCCCAAATCATCAAGATCATCATGCTGTTGAAAACATTGCTTTTCTGATGTGCCCCCTGGCCCGGAATGGCTTTGCCAAGTGTCGCGAAATTATGATGAGCCACGGTGTTGAAGAATCCGTGAGCACACGTCCATGTACAAGTGTCATGTGTTGCTTAGTAGCGGTAGCTGGGAGAGGGTTAGCGGTGACCGTCACGTGATCCAATAGGAGGTAGAAGTGAGGAGACATACTGGTCGCTCTTGTAAGGACCCTCCACGGCCAGACCAAGGTACTCGGCCTGGACGGAGGTGAGCTCGGTCAGCTCAACGTTGCAGTGAGCCAGGTGCAGCTTGGCGACCTCCTCGTCGAGGATCTTGGGCAGGACGTAGACCTGCTTGTCCAGCTTGCCAGACTTGGCGAAGGCGACGTACTTCTCGCCGAAGGCCTTGTCCTCGTTCTTGTACAGCATGATCTGGGCCAGCACCTGGTTGGTGAAGGAGCAGGACATGACGAAGGAGGAGTGGCCGGTGGCACAGCCCAGGTTGACGAGACGACCCTCGGCCAGCAGGATGATGTGGCGGCCGTTCTTCATCAGGTAGCGGTCGACCTGGGGCTTGATGTTCTGGACGCTCTTGGCGTTGGCCTTGAGCCAGGCAACGTCGATCTCAATGTCGAAGTGGCCAATGTTGCAGACAATGGCATCGTTGGGCATCTGCTCGAAGTGGCTGCTCACGAGAATGTCACGGCAACCAGTGGTGGTGACGAAGATCTGGCCAAGGGCGGCGGCCTTGTCCATGGAGATCACCTGGTAGCCAGCCATGGCGGCCTGCAGGGCGTTGATGGGGTCGACCTCGGTGACGAGGACACGGGCACCCATGCCGTGCAGGGCCTGGGCGCAACCCTTGCCGACATCACCGAAACCAGCCACGACGGCGATCTTGCCCGCAATCATGACATCGGTGGCACGCTTGATGCCGTCAATCAGGGACTCGCGGCAGCCGTAAAGGTTGTCGAACTTGGACTTGGTGACCGAGTCGTTGACGTTGATGGCGGGGACGAGCAGCTCGCCCTTCTTCAGCATGCGGTACAGGTGGTGGACACCGGTGGTGGTCTCCTCGGAGACACCGTAGCAGTCCTTGAGCATTTCGGGGTACTTATCGTGGACGAGGTGGGTCAGGTCACCACCGTCGTCGAGGATCAGGTTCAGCTTCTTGCCATCCTTGAAGGCGGTGAGCTGCTGCTCGAGGCACCAGTTGTACTCCTCCTCGGTCTCGCCCTTCCAGGCGAAGACGGGGACACCGGCGGCGGCGATGGCGGCGGCGGCGTGGTCTTGAGTGGAGAAGATGTTGCACGAGGACCAGGTGACCTCAGCACCGAGAGCGACCAGAGTCTCAATGAGGACGGCGGTCTGGATGGTCATGTGCAGGCAACCGGCGATGCGGGCACCGGCGAGGGGCTGGTCCTTGGCATACTTCTGACGAGTGGCCATCAGCCCAGGCATCTCGTTCTCAGCCAGCTCGATCTCCTTGCGGCCAAAGGCGGCGAGGGACAGGTCGGCGACCTTGAACTTGTTGGCGGGGGCAGACATTGTTGATAGTGGTCAGGAAGGTCTAGACTGTCCTCCAAACGCGAGAATTAGCTGCGAAGTCTCCAGTAAGACAAGATGGTGACAGGTGGATCAGCAATGGACAGCGGGATTTTGGGCAGGGCAACGAGACGACCTCGGACGTCAGGAAACAACCTCGGAGGCCACAGCCATCCTTGATCGCCGCCGGCCAACTGCCCCTCCGAATGGTCCGTCTCTCGAGAGAGAAAGGAAGGGCGGGCTGGAGCTGCAGCTGCAGCTGGTGCTGGTGCTGAGCTGGTGCTGGAAGGTGGAGGGACTGAGCATGAACTTTGGGATCCGAGACCATTCCCACCAACTTACAAGTATCAATGTCTGGCAGGATGAGATGCGTAGGAGAGATGGATAGCAGACAATCGAAGGTGAAAGGCCTCAATTGCGGTGAAGGAGAAGAACAAAGAGGAGAGAGAGGGAGAGAGGGAGAGAGTTTCTGGCTGGTGTTGCTCGGGATAAAAAGTTTGGACGGCAGAGGGAAGGGAGGGGAAATCCGAGCTATGGTTCCAGTCGCGCAGTTTCGCGCTGAGCTAATGGCCGTTTTCTGCAGTCTCTGCTGCTCCTCCAGGGTCCTCTGCCCCTCTGCCCCTCCATGAGACGCTCCTGGTGCCCCACAAGCATGCTCCTCTGCCCACTCCCGACTGGTCGAGGCCACACTTTTGCCCGGGCGGATCCTGCGGTCACCAAACACAACCATCATCTCCCATATTACTCGGGGTACGCCTGGAGACATTGCCTTGACTGACCCGTCGATACGGATACGCTGAAGCTTTCTACTCAGAACATTCCGCCAAGAGGCCGTGTTTGCCCATCCCTCAAACGTTTAACTTGGGCCGCTATTTGCGTGGAAAGACGCACACGGTCGATGCATGCATGAGCTTGACAGGTTACAAGACAAGGACACCAATCACATTCTTGCACAGTCAGCCAGAAACTCTTCTCGCTCCTTGACTCTCTTCTATTTTCTGTGTCCTCCCGTAGGCCTGTCACAAGTCGACCCGGTGACCTAGGCACGCCCGCTCCGTGTCTGGTCCTCCCTTTTGTCCATCTGGCATTTTGAGATGCCCTGAATCCCACATGAAGTGTTCGCCTGAACGCCTGACCATGCAGCCCACAGTTTGACCATCCTCGACCCCGAGCCACATCCCACCCGCCCTCTCCCTATATCCATCAACCATCAACCATCAACCATCAACATTACTCCGGAACTAGGTTCCCTCTGACGGCAAACATCTTAGCGCTGATGTTTGCCGTGAACCCGTCCACCTGCCGGCTGTACTGCTCCACCTGCCTGGCGTTGAGCATGCCCTCCAGCCTGCTGGGCTCTGGGGGCAGCTTGAAGAGTCTCTGCCACTCGTCCTCGGGCAGCAGCGGCTGCTTGGCCGCCGCCCGCGAGGCGTTCTCTGCCTTCCGCTTGCCCTGCCACGCCGTGATCTTGGCCTGCTCACGCGCCAGCTGCCGCTGGTAGTACTGGTGGTTGTTCAGGTCCGTGTTGTGGGACTCGATGCTGTCCAGGAGTAGATCGCACGTCTTCTCCAGGAACGGGTCAATCGACAGATCTAGGGTGTCCAGCGATGGGTAGGGTGGGATCTGAATAGGAGCGCGCTCGATGTCGGACAGCGAGGCGGGCAGGGGAACGTCCGGGTTGGTGGGGGGCATGGGCAACTGGTGGAGGTACGAGGTCAGGAGGTGCGAGTTGTGGATGACAACGGGCAGCTCGACCAGGATGTCCTTGTAGGTGAGCTTAGACTTCTGCAGGATTTCGGTGGTGAACTTGCCCTCCTTGTAGGCGGCCATGAAGGTCGGGGACAGCTTGAAGGCGCGCAGGCTCAGAGAGCCCTGGGAGGAGCGGCTGACGTCGTGGATGAGGGCGACGACCTGGCTGTTTTCGCGCTGGTAATGGTACTGGTTCTCGACGAAGCTCAGGTTGATGAAGTTGCCCATGGTGGCACTGGTGTACCAGCCCACGTTGTTGGCGTCCACGTTGACCTCCTTCAGGTGCCGTATCATCTCGTTCTGGTAGATGATGTTGGCCTTGGCGCGGGGAGCGGCAGCGGCCAGGCTGGAGGCGTCGTTCCTGTCCCTATCCCGGTCGTTGTGGGAGTCGGTGGTGGGGACCTCGCCGGTAGGGAAGGGGAAAGAGTTTGTGACCTCGAGGAGGCCGTTGCTGTCCATGCCAACGAGGGAGCCGGTGGCGGTGGTGGGGAAGCTGGCCGCGCACTGCTTGGTGATCTTCATGACAACCTACAGCGGCAGCAGGAGGAGACGTCAGCCATCTTGCACACATCACTTGTGGCCTTGATGTTCATGCTAGACACATGTAGGAGAGGAGGCAGGTGGGGCAGTCCTCCTCGGGCGTGCGCTGGGATAAATGGAAATGGCTCTATTTCTTACCAGTGCCTCGACCTGCACCGACTTGATGGCTTCTTCCTTCCTTGCCTCTGCCATCTTCGCGATCGATTCTAAAAGGTTCCGCTTCCGATGTTCGCAGAGTTGGTTTTGAGCTGGCAGTCTGCTCGGACTGGATCAGGTCGCGAGAGGGGGGTTGTCTTTGATGACTTTGCTGGGTGCTGATGTGGAATGGAAGAGTCGAGGTTGCGGGAAGTTTTTGCGGTTTTGGTGGGCGCTGGCGCGAAAACGGTGGGGCACACAAAGAACTGGCTGATTGGCTGCAGGTGCGGCAACTTTGGGTACCTAACGTACATTGCACGGATTCCGGAGCTAATAAGGTCCGTTTGCTTTGTACTCCGTAACAGACGGACAGACGGAACGGACAAGACGGCCTGAGAACAGCGGCCCACAGGATAACAGGATAGACGACCAATCTCTGCTGGAATTTCTCAGTGCAGCGGATTGGTCTATGTCTTCTTCGAGTAACTGGAGTATCCAAATTCAGAGCCGTGCCTAGATATACACTGTGATGCTCGGAATTGATCTGTACCACAGTACAAGTCCTCATGTCTGACTGACCGTTGGGGCGGTTGGCAGTGGCGGGGCAGACGACAGGGGTCGCCACAGTTTGTCCCACGCGCCCCACTTGGGGTGTTTAGTGCTGCGAGCGCTGCAGGTGCTATAGGTAGACACCTAGATCCTGTACTCGTCGCGGTGGAAGAGCGCTGAAGGCCCGCAATCATCACCAGAATCACACCAAAATAGTGGCCGGGCTGGATGGACATCCCGCCCTCATCCCACGGTTCCCCCACGCCAATGTTGCTTCAGAAACACTTTTTAATCAGCCTCCTCGCCAGACCTCAACCTCGCCTCATCTCGCCTCGAGTATTTCTCCGTGCTTCCTCCTTTTCTCTGGTTGATTTCTTTACTCCACCGCGTCTTTTGGCCCTTCGTATGCATCACGATGCGACCATCACGAACAAGACGGAACACTACCCGAACAACACCATGGCGCATCTATTGTTTCTGTTATGATGCTCAGCAGTCTTTTTGCTCTAGCCGTTCCTCTGTCTAGGTACCCCGTACTGGTCCAACGCCTTGCCTCGAAACCATCCACCTTTTTCGACCCAAGCAGCGCAGACGGGAACAGGTTCAAAATCACCACTTGACAATCTCCCAGCTCGACACCCCGTCGCGGATGACCAGCCGGTGATGGTCGATCTTCCACTCCGAGTACATTGCCCGCGCAGCCATGGCCGCCTTCCGATGCTCCGGTCCCACCGATCCCTTCATGGCATCTTCTTGCGTTCTCCAGATGCAAGTCGCCAGGTTGCGCAGGTCTTGGTTGGGCGTGCCGAACCAGTATCTGTGTCGAGAGTTTCCGCCATCAGTCACACAAGTGTGTGGAGACGGAACAGGGAGGCGGGAGCTTGCTTACTTGAGAAACCCGCCACTGGCCATGGCTTCTGCATGCGCGGCCTTGTCGAGCGTCCCCAGGTCAGGATAGACCGTTGTCGGCTTGATCTGCGATCGGAACGCCACAATATACCAAGTGGTCTCCTTGAACTCGTGCTGTCGCCCAGTTGCCAGCTCTCGCACCCCGTCTACCACTTCCTCCCAGTTGAAGGCTTCAACGTAGGGCGTTGTGGCGTATTGCTCCGTCACTGCCCTCATGCTCTGAAGAGCTTCGCTCAGCAGCTGGTTCTCGGTGTCCAGCGACTCGAGATCCAGCAGATGCTCTTGCTCTGTGTATGGGGACGCTACCAGGTACCGCCGAGAGCTGGGGCCTTCGAACTCCAGCATCAGTCCCTTTTCCGACATGGAGAGGGATGCCTTGCCCAGAGGCGCTGGGTGAGAGGGCTCGACTGTGGTTACTATGGTCATGGCTGGAAGGCTCTGTCTTGATGGGTCGAGTGACTCAGTAGACACGTGTGGCTCAGATGTCCAGGTCGGGCGTGATGAGAGGTCCTGGTCTGCCCTTGGGCTAACTGATGGTGCAGTTTTGATGTCGTTCTGGGGGCTTGGACGATACCTTCAATTTTGAGGAATGGGGTGCGCCTACAGGATGATGGAAGCGGGGTTCAAGAAAGGCTCGAAGGTGAGTCAAGTCATGGTGTTGAGACGCAAGGGCAGGACCGTCGTGCTCCTAGGGGCTCTTAGGAAATCTGAGGCAGATATGGCGAGCTCGGGAGCTTTTCTGAGCCACCCGGTACCAAGGTGATCGGATACGTCTGGAACGGTAATAATCAAAGCATGTGCAGCAAGGATCCGATAGTTTGGGTCGACGCTCCCTGCCAACAACTTTATCTATGGTACGGCACCTCTCATCTGCAAAGGCTGTTCGCAGGTTTCTCCCTTCCCCTTTCGCTTAGTTATTATCCATGCATCTACTGTACGTACCCAGGTAGGTACCTTCCAGTGGTCTCGGTTTCTTGCTTCCTCTTCTCTGTGTTTTGCGGCGCTTACCAAGTTGGCTTGTCACTTGTTGAGGCTAGCGGTCCGCTCTGCGGCGTCCGTTCAAGGTCCGTCCCTTTCTGGCGGGAATGGCGCAATATCCGTCCAGGGTGATGCTGTCTTTGGGGAATCCTCGCTCGTCCGTGCAGCCGTGCTGTTATACGTGCCAAGCTTACATAGCTAAGTCGTACGGATGTTCCTGGCACGGAATACCCATCTCTATCCGGGGGGTCCAGCACAGTCATGCCCAGAGAACTCACCGCTCCTGGGCAAGCTTCTTGATAAACTCAAGGGTCGGCCCACGCTTGCGCAGAATTTAGATGAACCCCTCCGCTAACACATGTTCCTCCCCTGCCCTGTCCACCACATTTAGTTATCAAACACGGGACAGCTACCCGAGACGCCTATCTGATATCCCCGAGAATGGCGATTGGATTATATGGCGATCAGCAACGTCGCGGTTTTTGCCGGTTTCTGCAGCCGTGGAAGCTTTGTTGCATACAAAAATCTGCATGCAGCGAGGGTTGTATTTTCCCTCCCGCTCTGCAGCAAGAGCACATGGCACATCTATGGACCACATGGGCAGGACCTCCACCTATCACCTCGGCCGATCCGCTCCATCCATCTCTGCGGTTCTCCCGAGATCGTGATAGCCGGACCTCGATACTACCGGCTGCAGGGAGCCGCAGATAAATGATAGATCAGCAATCGGCAAGAATCAAGATCGAGTGCGCCGTGTCGACCGCCCAGAGTTGCGCAGCCTCCCTTCTTTTTGTGTTTGATGAGTATGGTTAGTACCTGCCTCTCGATTCACCGGACAAATGCCAGCATCTGTTTGCTAAATAGTAGGAAGACCTCCAAGCAGGCCTTGGATGCTGTAAGTAAACAGAACCGTCGAATCGGATGCTATATAGGCAGCAGAGAGTCGACTGCGAAGGCCCCCTGCTACTTAGTACCTACCTTATACAGGAAAGGGACGAATTGGCTTCTTAAGCATGTGGCTAACTCAGGGTCCAGTCTGTCACACTATATGCAACATACCTAGGTAATTACCGGATTTCACATTTCACATTCTGGATGACCCACAACCCAGCCTACCTACCTAAGGTACTTTGTAGTAGAGCGGTAACCGCAGGCTCGTAATGTACCTACCTAGGTACCTAGTGTCCCACAACCGCCATGCGTCCAGTGAAATGGGTAAAGAGCCACGGGGCACGGAAGACTGCTCCGAGACATCTCTGTTCCCTGCATGCGGTCCCGGGCAGCCATCCAACTCCCGCAGCCGGGCGATGCTGAACACAGGAGCCAGGTAGGTTAGATACTTGACCGAGTAGGGGGAGGATAGATCGGAATCCCCACGACGAAGACGTTTGCGATTTGTTCTGCACGTACGAAGATACCTACTACCCCTAAGTAAGGTAGCGAGTGGTTGTTAAGGTCGAGCGCACGCCGGGCCGTCCCGCTTCAGGTATTTTTTTTTACCTACCTGTCTCAGGTACCTAGGTAGGTAGGTGGTAGGTAAGTACCTAGGAGGAGATAGGTTTTTGAACCAACCCCCCCCCCCTTTTTTTTTTATCGGTCCACTCCTTTTGAGGTATGCATGCATGCATGCATGCGTTCCCTTCCAAGTCTTTCGCCCTGGCGAAGACCATAGGTCGCTCCAACGTCGGCACCGGGAACGTGAATTATATTTTTGTGGTAGGATTATAATCACCCTCCGTTAGAACAATGGCACCTATTCCCTCCTCTCCACACACATGCAGTTTTGATAGGTTCAGTAGCCTCGAGGAAGGGAGGAGAGGAGAGGGGGGATAGAAGCTGCCGAGCGAGAGGTGGAACGTCCCCCGTCATGGTGGATTCGAGACTATTTAGATGCAGAAGTTAGAACTGGCAGGGCTAGCAGCGATATCCTTGTTCGCGACGACCTTGCCGACGTCTTCTATGTAGGAGGCGAGATTCCTAAGAAGAAGCTGGTGGTACCTAAATCTCATCTACATGATATACTTGCTCCCTACTCTCTGGCGACCATCAGACATCGACTCCATCACAGCTCATCCCTATCATCCGCCGTCCCCTTCAACCACACCTTGGCAACCTCATACGTACCCAGATACAGCCCGCTCCCGAGCGCCGTCCACCCCGCCCGGAACAGACCACCCCGGAAGAGCCCCCTGATGCCGCGCTCCTGGTAGACGAGCCAGGCGACCTGCGCGCCGCTCCTCGTCCTCGGCCTCGGCCTCGGCCCCGGCGCCGGTGCCGGTGCCGTCTCTCCCGCCGAAACCCTCTCCTCGCCGGCCGAGAGCATCATGCGCGTCTTGACCACGTCCGTCGGCGTCGTGATCACCGCCGCGATCGCTCCGGACACGGCCGCGCTGAGCCCGTTCACCTTCCCCGTCTCCACCAGCCCGCGCGTCACCGCGCCTGGCTCCCCGTCCTGGACGGTCGAGCCCGTCTGCTGCTGGTGGTGGTGGTGGTGGTCCTGCCGCTCCCACAGCCGTCGCCGGATCGCCTCGAAGATGGGGAACTGCATCGCCGTGAAGGGTAGGTTGCGTGCCACCAGCGCCGAGTAGCCCGTCAGCAGCCTGTGAGCGGCGCCCGAGACCCCGCCGCCCTGGGAGACCATGCGCAGGGCCTGGACGGAGGTGCTGTTCCTCCAACTGCCGCCGCCGCCGCCGGTGGTGGACCGACTGCTAGAGTGGATCATCTGGGCGTTTTGTTTGATGACCTCGGCGGGGGTGAGGACGAGGCAGGAGGCGAGTTCGGCGGTGCCCGAGGCCAGAGAGTGGACCACGGGGATGGGCATGGTGAGGCCATCGGGGAGGGGGAGGCTGGCGTAGAAGGTCTTGGTGGCTTCGTAGGTGGTGAAGAAGATGGCGGCTGTGCGATGGGATTCAGCGACTGACTGCTGGACACGACGGAGGTTATGGCTGGTTGGCTGGCTGGCTGGCTGGCTGGCTGGCTGGCTACCTACCGGCTGGGAGGGTGGCTACGATGACGCTGCCCACACCCTGGTAGAGTCCGCGGAAGTAGAAGGACGAGGCCTGCTTCGCTGCACCTGACTTAGCGAAGGTCTTGAGGTAGTCCTGGCTCTGAAAGCGGGTTTTGATAGTATCAAGAGGGTAGATGAGCAGGTCTATTGTGAAGGCTGCGGCTGCGCCTGCCTGGCGAGGGAATGATTGTTAGTTTGGATCGTGATATACGTGATATCCGTGATATCCGGGATATCCTCCCTGAACCCTCCCCTCCCTCTGCTACCTGAAAGCAGGAAAGATACCAGCCTGTACATTCCTGAGTACGGAGGTCCGAGCATGACCCGGATCTTGAATAATACTCATATACAGTTTTTTGATCGCCCCAGGCCTTGAATTAGGTACCTAACTGGGCTTATTTCATGACACACTTCACTCTCCGGCTCTGGTATCGCGAGGCGATCGATGTTGAATAGATGGTTTAAGCAAGACTCACCAATACGATATCTGCGTTTGAATTGCTCATCTCATGCCGGTGGATGCGAGACCGAGGAGGAAGTGCTGGCTCAGCTAGGTAGGTATTTCGTAGAAGAGACGGGACTTGGCCTCGAGGAAGAGAAGTCGGTATATAACTTGATAACTTGATAACTTGATGAATGAATTTCCATGACATCAGTGCAGGCTAGTCATCTCCCCCCCCCCCCTTCCCGCAAATGGTAACCAAGGATGATCATTGGAGCAACATGGTCGTTTTCCATCAACGCTTCGACAGTCAATTAACCTGCATATCGCTGATAGATATTCAAAGTAATGCCAGCGGACTCGAACCGCCGGCCAAATTTCAAAAAATGCGATAACCGCCGCGTGCATATTCGCAGCGGAGTATACCGACAAAGACAGCTATAATAAGCGCGCGCGGTATCAAGGCGAAATTACCTGCGCAAGAAAGAAGAAGAAGAAAAAAAAACGCCATCCATCCACGCGAGGGGGTATGTTTGCAAACCAGACGTAGAAGCAGAAGAAGAAACAGAAGCAAAACACCATCAAGACCGCGCGCGCAAGAGCATGATCTGCCCTCCTCATGGAAAACGGCACATACAAACAACCGCCACCTACTTGCTCTTGAAATAATTCACAGCCACCGGCTCCCCCAGCCCCAGCTTCGCCACCCACTCGTCCAGACTCGCCCTCACCCTCGGCCCGATCCCCAGCTCCTTCCCGTCCTTGGGCGCAAACCTGTGGCCCTCCAGCCCCTCGGGCTGCTCGTACAGCAGGAAGAGGTACCGATGCGGCCCGCTCCCCGGAGGCGGGCCGGCGGCGGCCCAGTTGGCGATGAAGGGCTCCGTGGACGCGAGAGGGCCCGCGCTGCTGTTGCTGGCCTGGAGCCCCGGCTGGATCCAGTGCAGCACGGGGGCGAGCACGGGGAAGGCGGCGAAGGGCGCGTCCGGGTCCAGGCTGATGACGAGGTAGCTCTTGCCGGGGGAGGCCGGGCTGTAGGTGATCTGCGGTGGGGCTTGGGTGTCTGAGGCGGTGCAGTAAGTGAGTGAGTGAGCGTGGGCATCTTGCTTGATGGGACAGGTTCCCCAGCTCGGTAGCGGGGAGACACTCACCTCCACGCGGGACAAACTGGCCCGGCTCAGTGATGTTGTGCTTGCCGATGGTCACACCCAGGATCTTGGAGGGGTCCTTCGCGAGGAGCTCGAAGCCAGCCTGGAGTTTCTTGTTGGACGGCATCTTTTGCTGCTTTTCTTGGCACGAGAGCGATCTTGCTGCGAGAGGGGGTAGGCTTGCAGAGGATCAAAACACCAAAGAAATACAAACAGAGCGTGGTCGCGCAAAAGAAAATGCAGCGACGAGATTATCAGGCCACGACCCAACAGGATGATCTGCCTATTGAGGGCGCTTGCATATGTACGGCGGTTCAGAGCGCTTTTTGCGCAACGGGCATTTTTCGAGAATTTCATCTTCAAATTCGACAGCATTTTTATAGAACTACCCCCCCTACTACCTTTTTATCTTCTTTTTATCGTCTTTTTCGCAATTTTTAGTAGAAAATAGCTTAAAAAAGCTTAATTATAGAAATAATAAAAAGCCTATATCTTTAAGTTTTATTATTCCGAAGAAGTTTTTTATTTTTTCTTTAGTAAAATAAAGGAATTTCGGAAGGGGGGGGGAGAAGAAGGGGGGTGAAAAAATAAAACTTACTCGAATCGTAAAAGCGGGTTATCGGGTCGGTTTCTGAATCGTGCTTTCTTTCGAGAGAGTCCGTGCGTCGAGACACTTAAATGCAAATCGGGCGGGCTAAGATACTCCGAATGCAAACCGGCGAGTCCCGGCGAGTCCCGACGAACGGGCCACTTAGGCCCACTCTTTAGGAACACGAAAACTTCAAACCTTCTTTCGTATCTTTTAACTTAGATTTCTTTACGAAAAAGAATAATATTAAAATTTTAATTTTAGATATAATATCGGTAGCTAATTCTCTATTAAATAAGCCTAGTTGCAGCCCGATCGAACGGGTTTATCCTATATTAATTAGGGGCGTTGAAAGAGGGATGCTTAATATAGGCGTGGCAGTAGTGACTCAAAACCGGATGAAAAATGAAAAAAAGTCCCGTTGCGCAAAAAGCGCTCTGAACCGCCGTAAACGACGGGTGGCATGGACATCCTGGACGGGCAACACCCAGCATCACCCAGCATCGCCAACCTCCGGGCCCCACACTTGTCAGTTTCGTATCCGAGCTCTTCCATGTGTGCCATGTGTGCCATGTGTGCGCTGGTTACGCTCCGTGTATGCGTGGGCCCCAGAACTCGGATGCGACGACGTGTATACATAGTAGAACGTGGTGGGAGTGGGGTCGGCATCATGAAGAGGAACGACGCACGCTCGTCCTCAACACCATCCTGGCACAGTAAGTAGGGCTTGAAACAAACCGGGCAATGCCGGGGTCCCACAACGTATGCAGTGCCGCATCTGTGCGCAAAGCGCCCGGTCGCCCACAGCCAACCCGACAGCTGCAGCCAACCCGACAAGCCCGACCGCCATCTAAAGCCGGCCACGGCGGACTCGGACATCCAACGAGACGCCGCCATCCCTGCGTTTTGACTCGCCACGCTGACGTGCTATCCGAGGTAGACCGCACACCGTAGTCTACACCTGACATGAGGAGACGACAGAGTCCAAGGAAGCCCAGTCCAAGGAAGCCCAGTCCAGCATCATGTGGGGAGACGCATCTCTGCTGGTGTCGCCGCCAACTTCGGCCCCAAACGTCGCATCCCGCACCTGTCACCAGCTAACCTTGTCACCAAGGCCGTGGCATCAGGCCTTTGATGCGCCCTCAAGACGAGATGAAAGTAACAAGGCTCGTTGCAGCCCCGGTGTCGTCTACCATAGGACACAAGGACATTCTGTCTCTCACATGGGAGTCAGCATTCACTCACCAGCAATCACACACACACCGTGCTGTGTCCCGTTGGACCTTCTGCTTCCTGGGCCACCTAGACCAGCCATGGTCCCGGTGGCCCTCTCCTCCTTCATATGCTCTTCATCCGAGCTCTTGCGATTTCTATTCTACCGTTGCTACTTTTTTCCTTCCTTTCCCTCACTGCCGTGGACCATCAACCCGGTCCTCCAAAGCATGTAAACTGTCCTGAAGTGAAGCCCAGAGCATGGCGGTGTCGCCACGTGGGAGCATTCCCATCTCAGCTCCTATTCCTCTTCTCTCCTCTCGTGGAAGACGAGCATCATGCCTTTGGCTCTGCTTCTGGAAGCCAGCATGACCGAAAATATCCACAAAGTCTTCTGAATCATCCCTATACACACAAGGTGAGGGATTCCCGTGCTCAAACCCAAAGGCTACATCCATCAAATGCTAGCAAAACTTTGTCCGGGGGGGGGGGATAGTCTCCCTTCCACCTCTCAGATGCCATGCGCCATGCGCTATGCGCCATGCGCAATGCGCAATGCAACATCACCTCCCCAAGTCCATGAATGCTGAAAAAGCATGCGAGGACAAACGCAACCCAAAATTGCAACGAAAAAGTAGGGGGGGAAATGAGAATGTCGGCCCCAAGAGAGTAGGCGAACCGCAGTTATGTACCTAGAGGCCGTCCCATCCTTGGAGAAACCTAGAGCACCTCGGAGTCCCGTTTCAGCCCGGCCTATTGGGCCTCCTCTGGATGAAAGGATCCGCGCCGCCCTTGTTCTTCTTTTTCTTCTTTTGCTTTCTGGAAGATTCTTGGCCCTATAGAGGGAATAATGTCAGCGCATATTGGTTCGTGGTTTGTACAGGTCGTGCTTACCCCAGATGATGGGCCACCCCACGACCCGCCAGCCTGCTGCTGCGGCGGACGATTGTGTTGCGGCGGCCGGTTGTGCTGAGATGGCTGCTGCTGCTGTTGTGCAGGATGAATCGGGCCTGGGTTATCAGGACCAAGATACCCGGGAGGTCCGCTAAACCTCGAGGGCGGCGGGCGGCGCTCGGGCGGCGCGAGGCCCAATACCTCCATGGCAGACGGATCGATAGCCTTCGGTGGTGGAGGCTTAGGCCGCTGTGCAGGAGGCTGAGGAACGCCAGCCCCTGGTCCAGTTCGGATGTTTCCACCCCTACCACGGTTGTTGTACTGCGACGGTGGACCAGAGTTGTATCCAGAAGCACGGTTGTTGGGGTACGATGAGTTGCCAGAGTAGCCACCATCACGGTATGGACTAGGGGCGTTGGTGTTGGAAGAAATACCATGGATGTTTCCATCCCTCATGCCATTAGCATCACCACCGCGATAGTTCATATTCGATGAAGGATTGGCCGGAATAGAACGGCCTCCTGTGCCTGTGCCAGTCGACGACGAGTTTACCTGCAGAATCAAAAAGAATCAAACGTTAGTATTATGCAATCACCCAAATCCGAATCATCAACTCCCTCATCCACTTTTCAAATCACAAACTCCATCTACTTCCCAATCGTACAACCGGGGTCGGCGATGGGTAGAAGCAAGCCAGTCCTCAATGCTGGATTGGGTTGTCACCTACAGGTCGCTTGGGCAGGCGATCAGAGGGCTCTGCACCCTCAAGAGGCCTCTTCCTCGATGCCTGGGTCTTCGACTCCTCGCCCTTCTTCAAACTCTGGATCGGAGGCGGCGGCATGTCTCTGGGAGGTAGCTCGATCGTCTCACCCTTCTCGTTATAACTACTAAACGAGGGTTGGTGCGGGTCAGCAAATCTCCTTGGCATCACGGGCAGTGACATTTCTCCGAATTTGGCTGGCGATGGCGCATCGGTCATCTCCACGTCGGACGGCTTCCTACTACCGTAGCCGCTTACGGAGCTGCCAGCCGACGATTTCTCCGAAGGCTTCCTTAGGAGAGACAGCACGTCACCATTCGTGTAGAGGTTCCGGGAGCGCGCATCTTCAATGAGCTTATTCCAGAACTCGCCCTGTCTCAGCGCTTTGGAGTCACCGAGAATCCAGAGCGAGGACTTCGCACGCGTTAGACCGACGTTCATACGTCGAATGTCAGTCATGAAACCAATGCCACCGGTTGGGCTGGCTCGCACGCAAGAGAAGATGATGATCTCACACTCACGGCCCTGGAAGGCATCGGTGGTGTTGAACTCGATCTGGTCAAAGATCCCCTGCCCCCAACGTCCGGCAAAGCGCTCACGGAGCGCGAAGAGCTGAGCCTTGTAAGGAGTTATAATGCCGACTTTGCCCTTGCGCTCGACGTCGGGATAATCGGTTTGGAAGCGCTGGTACAATTGCATGGCGACTTCAAGTTCGTTGTGGTTGACGAGTGACTGTCCCCTGTGACCCCTCTCTTGAATACCCTCCACATCGAAGAAGCGGTACGGACCAAGCAGCTTAGCGTCATGCCAGGGTTGAAGACGGAGGCGGCCCATGTCGTCGCCATCGTAGAGCCGTCCCTCGTAGAACTCTGCGCTTGGAAACGCACTGATCTCCGGGTGCATACGGTATTGGGTGTCGAGTAGATGTACGTTCTGAGGATGGTTCTGCTGCATGCGGACGAATAAACTCTGAGCGTATCCGAATCGAGCTGCGGACTGGGATAGGACCGTGGGCGGCAACTGCTTGGGATCACCGACGAGAATGCATTTTGTGCAACCGTATTTCAGCGGAATGAGAGCAGACAGCTCCACGCACTGTGCGGCCTCGTCGATGATGACCGTGTCGAACTCAACGTCGAGGTTCTTGAACATTTCGTGGCCACTACCACTGAGCGTGGCACAAAGGACTTGGGCCTGATCCAGGACCTTCTGCTGAACCTGCCTCCGCCTGACCTCACTCTCGCGGGCATAGTTGTTGCCGCTGTCCTTGTCAGCATCAATCTTGGCACCGATCTGACCTTGCCGACGCTTCAGAACGTCGAACTGCCGCTCCAGGCCGTTGAGCACATTCCGATCATTCCCAGCCCTGGCCGCTTCGAGCCTTGGACGCAGATCCGCCAATTGCATCTTGATTTCGCCAGCCTCCTGGTGCAACTTGTCTCGGTCGGAGACACCCGGACCGGTCTTATTCGCATCGGTCTCCATCGCTGCCTTGACAAGCTCGTCCAATGTCACGTCCTTGACCAGAGTATTGATAGCGTCGGATCGTCCCAGACGAAGAACGTTGATCTGATGATGAGCACCGTTCATGGTCTTGACGCCCTGCTTCAATCGCAGAACCAATTCATCCACAGCCGCGTTACTGGGAGCACAGACTAGCAGCTTCTTCATAGGAGGTGGCCTGGGCTGGTTGGCTCCAGGAACTTGAGGGCGTGGAACAGGCACTGCAGCACCAGCCTTCGCAATGTGACCTGTGAGCAGTGCACCGACCATAGCAACAATAGTCTTCGTCTTACCCGTTCCTGGCGGACCCTGAATGAGAGTGAAGCCGTCATTGTCTTTGGCGTTCATGATAGCCTTTGCCTGACCGGGGTTGAGGAAATAGTTCTTCATAACCTGATTGATTGCCTCGTCACCATAATTGAGGAGAGGTGAAGGCTTCGCCTCCAGGACCTCATCCAGCAGGTCGTAGTACTGCAGGCTCTCGAGAGCCGCATACTCACGTTCAATGGTCGTCATGTTCGTGATCTTCACTGCATTACACTCTTGGCCAGGATTCAACATGGACAGCATCTGGATGTTCCTGCTGCTCAGGCGGTAGGCCACCTCCAGGTTGTCACCCTTCGGCCTTGTCTTCCAAATTCGAGCCAGACAGTGTGCAGCGTCCCTCTTGTTGAGAGGGTCATCCGATTTGGATATGATGACGATATCTCCCTCCGCAAGGAAGCGGTCCTTGTCCTTGGGTTGAGTCTTTGGCATCAGTGTTGTGACCTCGATAAACTTGTCCACGGACATCCTGTTCACCACCTTGATGCCAAACGACCTCGTTGTTACCTCGTCCTTTGCAGTGACGAAGGACCTCCAAGCTTCGGCCAGTAGCAGTCCGAAGAATGTGTCCTTGTAGTCCCGGTGGGTCATGTAGGAGTTAGCTACCTCGACACAGTGGGCGCCATTGGGAGGGTCATTCCCGTCGTGGAAGATATCCCACTCTAAAATAGCCTGATGAAGAACGTCCATTGGTGGAATCAATCTGGCGCGCATGTCCTTGGCAGACCGCTTAAGCTTCTCCTTCTTGAGCGGGCCCATCTTCTTGGCCGCGAGCTCGAGAGCACGCTTACGAGCCTCAGGGTCAAGGTTGGACTTTCCAGTGACCAAGGCCTCAACGTCCGAGTCATCATCCTCTGACGCCGAGCTGTCGACCATCATGTCACTCTTCTGTTGAGGGGCGTGGTCTTTGCCCAGGATTCCAGCCACAGCACTCAGACCCGAGCCTTCACCGGGAACTCGCGCGGCCTTGGCCTTAGCGATCCGCGCGGCCTTCTCGGCCTTCTCCTTCTTGCGCATCTCAATGAGCCGGCTGGCATCGAGCCGCTGTGGCTCTGGTTTGAGAGGCCTAGATTTGTCCGCGGCCAGACGCAACCTCTCCAGCTTGTTGGTGGTAGGTTTGATGTCTCGACCCGTTGAGGCGGGCGTCGAAGAGCCTGAGCGAGACAGCGGAGTAGTGGCTCCTGACTTGGACCATGCATCTAAGCTGCTCTGCTTCATGGGCTTCTCCACAGACTTGACAACGTCCTGACCCACATCGTCGTCCTCCCTCAGAGCTCTCAAAAGCTCCGCGCGCTGTGCATTATTAAGGTTTGTGGTGACGCGGTATCCGGCGCCAGCCTGCTTGATACAGGCGCTTCGTAAGAGGATGGCAGTCTTCGGGTCCACTTGTAGATCAAATTCGGCTAGGCGATCAAGCAGCTTGACCAGCGTCTTGACCGTGAGATCCAAAAGATACAAGTCCCGTAACTTGATCATGTCAGCCATTCCCAGACTGTGCACTCTGGGCTGTTCGAGAACGGTCCTCAAGATTTCCCTCTCGGATCCTGATCCTCTCAAAGCAGACGCGACAACGCCATCCTGAGAAATGAGTGAGTTTGTCAACTCCATCGTTCTGCGGCAGAACGACTCCAGAACTGGTTTCTCGATGTCATGTGACCATTGACGCAGCATCACAAACGAGTGCTGCACGGCCTCCCACTGTGTCGTCCACCAAGACGTAACAGCGGCGTGCTCACTGCCCGAGAGTGTCTTCGATCTGAGCAGACCAGAAGTATCGCACAGAGCTGACACAACATCCTGGCTGCAAGTGAGAACATGTGGCATCGGCGCGTAAGGCTTCATGGAGTCCTTGTCGTAGGTGACCGAGCGAACGACGTCTGAGAACGCCGATAGGAAAGGTTGGAAATAATCCTCGACCATCTGAGCAACTGCATCCGTCCTGCTGGTCTCGCCAGTAATCGCCTTCATCAAGTTGGTTCCCTGCTCGCGGATCGGAGTCACACTATGCACGAGCGACGCAACGAGAGTGTACAACAAACCGCTCTGGGGATCGTTGCAAAGGAGTTCTAGCTCGGAGGTCGTGAAACCGGTAATACGATCAAGCATGCAACTGATGGGCTCCGAGATCTTCTCCAAGTCTGCGTTGAACATCTTCTTGTCTTGATCCGTGAGCTGCTCGCGCTTTGGCGGGGTGAATTTCCCAATGCCGCTCAGAGGATGAGTGGCCACCAAGATGACCTTCGCGAGCTCCATGGAACCCGGGCGTCCAGGGAAGAAGACCTCAAGAACACCTCCCCACAACTCGTCCGACCGCCTTGAGACGGTGCGTGGTATCTTGCTGCTGCCGTGGACCAAAGTCGTCCACTCCGTCCGGGTAGTCTTGGCGTCCAAAAGCAGCGAGATCTTGATGACCTCGACGGCCGTCTTTGATGTGCCAACGTTGTACAGGTCGTCCGGCTGCAGCTCGACAGACGGATTGATGACGTTCTTGGTGTACTTGACGACCAGGTTGATGATGAGATTAATGTACGTGACGGATGTGCTCAGGCGAATCGTGAACCTGTTGCCATTGAACATGTCCAAGGCCGTGCGGAGTGCGTACAAGCCCGCGACAGTACGGGTTGCCCATCCTTCTTTTGCGGTACGGGAATCAAGGCGTGTACTGAACAACTGGTCGGTAAGGGATTGGCACACGTCGGGCAATTCGTGTTCCTGCAGGGACTCAAGAAGGGCTTTGACCCACACGGCGAGGAAGGGAACGCGAACATCCCCATCATCAACAAGTCTATCGTACTCCAATGATCGGTCGAGCAACCGGGGGTAGGCTGCATTTGTGAAGACGAATTGAGCCAGTTGGGCGCGTGGGAGGTCTTGCAGTGCTCCCCAAAAGGCCTTGGAGGACTTCTGCATAAGGGCGGAGATTGTCTGCAGCAGCAGCAAGAGAACCTCGTCGGAGCTACAGTTTTGCAGGTGCACGATGATGAGATGATAAACGTCGGTCGGGATGTCCATTCCTCTCAGGCAATGAAGAATAATGTCTTCGCTCATTGTGTTCAAGAGGAGCAGGAAGCCCTCCCAGAACAGCTTCATCTGTGCGGTGGATGCACGGAGGGAGCCATCATCATCCAGTAGGCTTACTTCTCGAATCGCCTCTGCAAGAAACTCGTTCACGGCCCAGTCGAACTGCTCGACTGTTAGTGTCTCGGGTGGGAGGGCCTCCCAAGCCGATCTTGCAAACCTCTGGCGGTACCGGTCTTCCTCGAAAAGGAAGAAGGTCATGGTGGGTAGAACTTGTGGACCCAATCTAAGGGCTTTGCGGGGCTGGACGTCTTGAAAGACCTTGTTGAAGTATCGCTGCCGAATGGCAGGCTCTCCAACGTATGGCATGGTACACAGGGCCTCGAACAGAGCCAAGATGGCGGTATCGTCGTGTGAGGCCAGCTTGGAAGAGCTCATAGGACCGTTGGTCTGGAGAATGTCGTAGGCTTTCTGCAGGCCACGATCTATACGGTCCTTGTCGAACTTGTTGAGCTTGTTCTGCATGATGTCGACGACTCCGTCTGCAAATGACCTACACAACAGATTCAACGTCAACGTAGTTCCTTCCCAGCGGTGGTGTGCAACTTACTCGCGCAGCTTCTTCAGAAAGGCCTTGCGGTGCATGTGGTAGTTCAATATGCAGCAATCGCATTTTGTGAGGCAGGACTCGATACGCTCTGTCCACGGTTCAACCCATCCGGCCGACATCTCGATCGATATGCCCAGAAGAAGGGTGAGCTCGTACGTCACGTCCCTGCGACGTTGTGCATCTCTAATCCTCTGTTGCTTTGTCTCTGCAGAGATGTTGGTGATGGGTGGGCCGGTGCTTGTGTAGTCTTCGTCGTCATCGTCGTCGACCTTGGGGCAGAGCAGGTGCTTGGTTTGGTCGAAATACTGCCACTCCTCGTAGGCACGCGTGATATCATCATACAGCCTATTCGTATCTTCGTCCATGGTTGGATGCTGCTATTCGCATCGCGAAGGGATGGTAGGGTTTCGAGGCGCACGGCGCGGAAGGGTGATGGAGGAATTTGAAAGCGGAGGGGGCCTATCGGGGAGGCTCGAAGCGAAACAGGAGCCAGTGAAGCGCCCCCGTTGGTAGTCAAGAGGTCTGCCAGACACTATCAGCAACTCAATAGCCAGGGAAATGAACTGCCTGTCCTGTGCGCCAATATGCAACGGTCAGCATCCAAGTTCCCAGGGAAAAGAAGACCAGGGAATCGCGTGGCCTTGTGAGCGCCTTTCAAGGAAGAGTCCGTCAAAGAATGGCCGGATCCCCGATACAACGATGGCAGTCTGGGAAGCAGTCTGGGAAAGAGTCCGGCTGCGGCGGGTTGTATCGGAGGAGAAGGAAAAGCCGACTCTTGGACAGAGACGGGAGGTTGGAAGGATGGCGACGACAGACTTGGTTGAAGTCTGAATCGACGGAAGACGTTTTGTAGTACGTCTCCCGGCGCTAAAAATCCCGGGGACACAGTCGCGTTGGGACACTGTTTCGCGTCACCATTAGAGCCCCTGTACCTGTCAGTTGCTGCTGCGCTAAACTCGGTGGAGTTACTCGATCGGCCAAATCCGGACGAGGCTGAACTTGGGGTTTTTGCATATGCATGTGTCTTTCCTCTCTACTGCCAGTGCGTGCGAAACCCTCACCGACAGACTACTTCCGTTTTTGTTTTGTTTCCTTTCCTTTCCCCCTCTCTTCATGCCCTTGAGCAGGTCGGGACTTGTCAAGCCTGAGGTGGCACCTTAGGCTTTGCACTGCAAAACGAAACAATTCGCGAAAGCAGCCCTGCATTCTTCAGCAGGTGGGGCCATTCACTTTCGACGTGTATAGTCGCTGCGTTCATTCTCTTGAATGCATCTGCTAGTATGCTTATTAAGCTTTGCACAGAGGCGAAGCAAGCTCCGGTCCTTTACAGAAGCATCTGGCAGCAACTTACCATCATCGCATAGAATCCTCCTCCCCACTGATCAGGTCTGACGATTGCTTCCATCTTAAGTTTACTGCATCCATAGACTAGTGCACCTGGAGCATAAGTGGTTGTTGCTTTTTAAGCTGTTAATATAGCTGTAAAGGCTATAACAGTTTCCTTCATATAATAGAGGATGATCGAAAGCAACCCTAGGTACAATGCTGCCTTTATTCGTAAGGCAGATTTCCATAAGAATTAGGGCAGAGTATCCTAGGGCAATTATATACGCCTAGCATATAGCATCTCTTTCCTAAGTAGATAGAACCTAGGCAAGACCGATTCTATTTATGGAGAGCAGCAGATGGTGTAGCAGGTGCACCGCGATGTGATGAGCTGAGCTGTGCATCATCATCGGGTACCTCTCCGGTGTAGGACGTAGCATAGCATTCTGGTTAATGGGAAAACGTCGAGTATAAGTGTTCTCCAGGGTATTCTCCAGGGTGAGGTCAACAGGTGATGTGAAGACAAGATGTGCATATGCAGCCGAAGCAAACATGGCCAGATAAATATGTCGTCGTCAGGTGGCTTGGTAGGAGTTCATCATCGCACAGCGCTTCTCGCAGCCCAGATCATTGCCGATAATGCCTTCTCCAAGAGCTATTTTCCCCCCTTGACCGGGAAGATATGCAGCGCGTTGATGTGCATGTACCCCGGGACGACGTGCTCACACACGACGAGTACTACCTGATCGTCGCTGGCTATGGTATTCCGCCGTCCCACCTTTTGCTGCGACCTCGTGTCTCGGTGCTTGTGACTGATGGCTTGAGGACTCGCAGACCAGTCCAATCCCTATCCGGTCGTTCCTTCGTGGAAAGACTGGCAGAGTTCTAAATGTATTTTGTAGTAGTTAGTATTTAGTTAAATATGTAGTATTTAGTACTACTACATGTATTTTGAACCCTTGTAGTGTATTTGTAGTGTAGTAGTGTAATTTTATGTATTTTGTAGTAGTACTACAACTACTACAACTAAAGATTTATTA
>MUZH01004383.1:0-46078 GCA_003012965.1 Juglanconis oblonga | reverse complement strand
CACCCACCCACCAACCATGGCGTCCGCACCCAAACGCCCCAACTTCCTCGTCATCGTCGCCGACGACCTCGGCTTCAGCGACATCACGCCCTTCGGCGGCGAGATCGCCACGCCGCACCTCAGCCGGCTGGCCAGCCAGGGCCTCCGCTTCACCGACTTCCACGCGGCCGCGGCCTGCTCGCCCTCGCGCGCCATGATCCTGACCGGCACCGACCACCACATCGCCGGGCTCGGCAACCTGATCGAGTGGACCAACATCAGCGGCCAGAACGACCCCAAGGGCGGCATGTCGACCGCGCCCCAGCGCGGCATGCCGGGCTACGAGGGCTACCTCAACGAGCGCGTCGCCGCCCTGCCCGAGCTCCTCCGCGACGCCGGCTACCTCACCCTCATGGCCGGCAAGTGGCACCTGGGCCTCACCCCGGAGCGCAGCCCCCGCGCGCGAGGCTTCGAGCGGAGCTTCGCGCACCTGCCCGCGTGCAGCAACCACTACGCCTACGAGCCGCAGCTGCAAGGCGCGGACCAGATCCCCGGGTTCATGACCATGAGCTTCATTGCGCTGCACAGCGAGGACGGCGAGTACGTGAAGAAGCTGCCGGAGGGCTGGTACAGCAGCGACGGGTACGGCGACAAGATGGTCGACTACCTCCAGAACTGGAAGGAGTCCAAGGACGAGCGCCCTTTCTTCAGCTACTTGCCCTTTACGGCGCCGCATTGGCCCTTGCAGGCGCCGCAGGAGTATATCCGCAAGTACCGCGGGGTGTACGACGACGGCCCCGATGCGCTGCGGCGGAAGCGGCTTGCGAAGCTGAAGGAGCTAGGCCTCGTGGGCGAGGATGTCGAGCCGCACCCGGTGGTCGCGGAAGAGGTCAAGGAGTGGGACGAGATGTCCGCCGAGGAAAAAGCCAACAGCTGTCGCGCGATGGAGGTCTTCGCAGGCATGGTGGAGGCCATCGATGCGAACGTCGGCAAGGTCGTCGACTACCTCGAGTCTGTCGGCGAGCTCGACAATACTTTCGTCTGCTTCCTGTCCGACAACGGCGCCGAGGGCGCAGCGTACGAAGCCTACCCCATGGTGCAGGGCGGCATGATCCAGCATCTGAAAAAATACTACAATAACCACATCGACAACTTGGGCAACGGTGATAGCTTTATCTGGTACGGCCCGCGTTGGGCGCAAGCTGCGACGGCTCCCTCGCGGTTGTACAAGGCTTACACGACCGAGGGCGGCGTGCGCGTGCCGTTCCTGATGAAGCCGCCGGTGGGATGGGAGGGTGCGTATGAGAAGGGTGAGGTGACGCACCAATTCTCCACGGTGATGGATCTCGCGCCGACAATCCTCGATATGGCGGGGGTGAAACACCCTGCGCCTACTTACCAGGGCCGCGAGATCGTGAGCATGCGCGGGAAGAGCATGGTGCCGTACCTGAAGAAGACCGCGGACACGATCCACGAGAAGGAGTTCATTAACGGGTGGGAGACCTGCGGGCGGGCTGCGTGCCGGAAAGGGGATTGGAAGATCGTGTTCATCCCCAAGCCGAAGGGGCCTGAGAAGTGGCAGCTGTACAACCTCGCCAAGGACCCCGGCGAGATTCATGATCTCGCGGAGCAGGAGCCTGAGAGGATGAAGGAATTGATGAAGCTGTGGGATCAGTATGTCCTGGAGACGGGCGTGATCCCGCTGGCGCCGGAACTGGGCAACTGGATGGCGGCCATGGAGGAGCAGATGCCGGAGAATGCGTGGATCGAGTATGAGTACTGGAAGGAGGGCGCCAGAGATGACCCCAAGAAGTTCACCAAGGAGATCCCGCGCTTCGTGAGACAGGTCAAGGCCATATAAGCAGACACAAGCGCACGTAGTCACCATGGGGACGTGTAATTCACGAGCTACACATGTACATTCCACTGCTGTCAGGCTGACTTGAAGTTCATGCTGTATCCCCCCGTCTTCGGATCCTGCTGCATCTGGAAGTTCTCCGTGCTCAACCCAAACGGCTTCAGTATCCCATTCCCGAGCTACCACCAGACCAAGAAGTCAGCAACAACAGTCGAATGCATAATTTGGAAAGGTGGGGGGGGGGGTCGGTTCAGGATCGTAGTTGCGGTAACCTGCCTGCTTGAGCTGATCCCACATCTGGGCCGTCTCCTTCGTCTTGGCCTCCTCTATACGGGCCGGCAACGCCTTCAGCTGGCCAGCGACGAGCCTGCGATCACCTACGCTGAGGTTATTCATGCTCTGCAGAGCAGTGTAGTCTTTCTGGGCGCCTTCGAGGTTTTGCCAGCCGCCTGCCTCGCTGCGCGCGCGGGCGCGGCGCATCAGGGCCTTGTAGCGTATGCGCTTGCTGTCGATCTGCTTCTGGTAGCGGGCGGTGGCCTCGGGGTCGTCGCCCGAGGTCATGGCACCAAGGGGCGCAGCTTTGGAGGCACCCAAGCTGACAATCTCATCCTCAACATCCTCGTTCTCGTCGCTCTTCTTCTTGGCAGCATCGGCGACGGTCTTGGCCTCGATGGCGATCTCGGCGTCCAGCTTGTCGAGCTTGTTCAGGGAATCGGTGGCGGCAGTGATGGCGTCCTTCCACTCCTGCAGCTTCAGATGGCAGGCAGAGATGTTGGACTGCAGGACGGCGAGCTCGTAGTCGAGATAGTTGGGGCAAATGGTGGTGGCCTCGGAGTACTTGTTGAGGGCCTGGTCGTACAAGCCGTTATTGAATAGGGAATTGGCTTCTGCCTTGTGGGTGTTGGACTCAGTCAGGAGTTCCTGTCGGGGGAGGGGGGCTGTCAGCTTGTCACCAGGAAATCGGGATCGGGATCGTGATCGGGATGGGATCTTGTCTGCATCATGACATGATCTTACAGCTTCCTCCTCAGGCGGGAACTTGACCACCGCAGCCTCCGCCTGGTTGCCACCCTGGCTGGTCTCGGAGTTGAGGTTGGCGGGATGTGAGGACTGGTCAGCCATGGTGCTTGTCAGGTCCTCTTGCTAAAGGAGGAGCTTGGCTGGCGACGTGGAATGGTGGAATGGTGGAATGGTGGAATGGTGGTAGGGTGACGTGACGGTGTGTCGGTGACGGTGTGTCGGGGGCATGGGATGGGTTGGGGACTTGGGGAATTCCAGGGGACCCCCTAGCCCTCTACCCCTCCTTGCCCCTCCTCGCCCCTCCTTGCTCCTCCTCATGAGGGGACTGCCCCTCCATCGCATGTTCTCCAAATCTGCATACGGTACTTCACACTCACGCGTGCCGACGCGCTCCCTTTCAGAACTCGACTCTAACCTTCTCAAGATCTTCTACCAGCATTCCAAGCAAGATGGCGCCCAGAACAGAGTAAGTCTGCCCATAGATCCTCTTCCGCACTCGAGGCAGTGACTGACTGGACCTCTCCCCTCCACCTTTACCAGCTTCCCACCCGTGCGAGCATGCCTATTTGACATGGACGGGCTGCTTCTCGACACCGAAGACATCTACACCCAGTGCATCAACATTATGCTCTCCAAATACGGCCGCCCGTCCCTCCCCTGGTCCATCAAAGCCAAACTCCAAGGCCGCCCCGGTCCGCAGGCCAACGAGCTCTTCCACTCCTGGGCCCAGCTCCCCATCTCCAACGACGAGTACCTCGCCGAATACTCCGCCCTGCAGCGCGAACAATTCCCCAACGCAAAGGCCTTGCCGGGCGTCCAACAGTTGCTAGCAGACCTGGGACGGACACGGTGGTGGGATGTGAAAGACGACCCAAAAGAGGGAGGTCACAGCCCCAAGAGGGTGCACATCGCCCTCGCCACGAGCAGCAACAGCCACAACTTCGCCCTCAAGACCGCACACCTCACCGACCTCTTCTCCGTCTTCCAGAGCCCGCACCGCGTCCTGGGCGACGACAAGCGCATACAGCCGGGCCGCGGGAAGCCCTTGCCAGATATCTACCTGCTCGCCCTGCAGACCATAAACAGCACCCTCCCACCGGGCGAGAAGCCTATCACGCCCGAGGAGTGCCTGGTCTTCGAGGACAGTGTGCCGGGCGTGGAGGCCGGCCGCCGCGCCGGCATGCGGGTGATCTGGTGTCCACACCCGGAGCTGAAGAAGCTCTACGCCGGACGCGAGGATGAGATCCTGGCTGGCAGGACGGGCGAGGCTGGTGTAGGTGTGGACGAGCACCAGCTGGGGGAGCTGGGCGATGGCTGGGCCGAGTATCTGGAGACATTGGAGCGGTTCCCTTATGAGAGGTACGGTATTGTGGTGCCGCCGAGGGAGGTGGAGGGCGATGAGAGGATGAAAGAGACCGCAAAGACCGACGGGGTGGCCGAGATATGAGTCCGAATCATTTGTTAGCAACGCTCGGCTTGGAATGAGACGGGTAGTTCGTGCCTACTCCCTCATACAGGCGCCCTAGCACCAGCCTCACCATTTGTCCATATCGCCCGCGGATCGCACACGACGACCGAAAGACAGATAGAATGAGCTGCTCCCGCCGGCAAGAGACATTCACAGATGCTCTGTATTCCTACGAATGTGTCACAGTGGGGTCATGATGGGGGAGTACTCATATCTGATCCGGGACTCAGATATGTTCGATGTGACCAGTGAGCGTAGTAAATCCCGAACGGGCCGGCGGCTATGGGGACGAGCACGCGAATACCGGGCATGGGAACGTTCCGACGTATATATATATATATATATATAGTGCTATAGGCTCAATAGAAAGCCACCGTCCACCTTACCCTACGTCGGAATTACCTAGAATTCACAAAATGGTAGCGAAGGCAGTTCCATGCAGATGACAAAGTGCCTCTCCAATGTATTGCTAGTCTTGTGAGAATGGGTATCATCTAAAAATGAGAAAAAGCCCGCCCAGAAGATGCATATTCGCGCACATACACCTGGGGTCCTCCAAAAATCTTTTGGCCGCCGTCTCCAACCAAATGCAGTTCCTCGAAAGATCTCATGCGATCCGTCTTCACCAATAGATGTGTGCTTCCAAGTCTTTTCTGAGCACATTACAAACCCATGAAACCCGTGCGCCCCGTCTCGCGGCCACAAGAGCTCCCAATTCCGTTCGAACTCTCTCTTTCCGCAGTCTCCGCAGTCTACCTCAGTAAGGCCAAAGCCCACCCGCCTTAAATGTGCTCGAATTCCCGCTCGTCGTCCTCTCCGGCGGCTTATACCACTCCCGATATGGGTGATTGGGCTGGTTGAAATCCGCCTGCGCCAGTAGCGGATTCACAGTCGGCCTGCTAGGCGGTGTCGGCGCATTATTGGCAGTCGACGATACCGAAGCTGGGGTATGCGTCGTATTCGAGGGACTCGCGGCCGTGACGCTATTGTTCCTTCCGGTGGGGAAGAGCGGCTGGGTGAGCGTCGTCGGCGGGGGCGGCGGACCGGTCGTAAAGTTTGCGCGACGGGTTTCGTTCGGCGTGATGGTGGGAGGATGGACGGGTGCTGGCGGGCCAGGAGGGTGTGACAAGTGCCGGTTGTCTTGCGCCGCCTGGCCCTCAGAACTTCGTGGCCCGAACAACTGGCTGATCACCGCCGCGGCGCCAAGGGTGCCGCCCTGCGCAGCGGGCGCCAGAAGAGGTTGTTGCGACATGGGCTGCGGAAATCCTGCCGCGCTTCCTGGCCCGGAGCTGGGCGCGTTGAGTGGGGCTTCCGGCGGCTCCCAGCCCCATGCCCTCTTAAGTTCCAAGTGGACGCGATTTAGGTTCCAACCGGTGTGATGATAGATACGCGTCAGGATGTCCAAAACCTCATGCTGCTCGCGGGGCTCGTGAAGGACAGAACCTGCAACAGCGAGTGAGCGAATCGCTACAGAAGCGACGCCGTGATCTTTCGTATGTGCCACGATGCCGCAGACCTGGTGCGCGTGGTGAAGCTGCACAGACCGGATCTCATCGTCGTCGTGGTGCGTGGCCTTGAGTGGGTTGATCTGCGCAAGGAGGCACATGGCTGTGTGATAGAACAGGCGGCCTACGATGGCGGAGCGTTTGATGAGCCTATTCTGGTCAGCATACGTCATCTCGTTCTCTTCCTATGAAACTCAAGAGTGATTGGTTCCGTACCAAACATTCGGGAACGCCGACTTCGTCGACGAGGCAAAGAGATATCCATACGGCCTCATCGACCGAGGACAGTTGGCATTCCACGTATCGCACCAGGTCTTCAACCTCTGCCACTCTGCAAAGCGGCTCTGTTGTCTAACCTGCTCATCGTGCGGGCTCGGCTCCTGGAACTGAGGTATGTTTGCCCGAAAGTTTGCCACCTTGGCGATGATGTACAGAATCCGGTGCACCCAGATCTCCTCCTCCCCCACACCCCCCACATTGCTCGTTGTCGTTGGGAAGTCATCCGCCGTCGGGAAGGGCACTCGACTACCACCATGTGTGTTTGGCGTCTTGCCCTGGCTACCGGGCGAATCGGTCATGTCCATCAACTCGTTAGGATTCACGCCCCAGTGGTCTGGATCCCACGCGGTTGCCCAGTTGAAAGCCAGGCAGCTGAGGATCTCCATGCCCACGTTCAGCCAGAAACATGCCGCACCGATACCTGTACTTCTTGCATCCCACTTACACTCCCGGATGAGCGCACGTGCCCCAGCAATGTGATTCATCCGCGCCGCGGGCTTCTCGCTCATGATCTCATATACATTCAACACCACCGCAGTCGTCGCACACTCAGCTGTGTTTCGTTCGGGGTTCTGCAGGCTGCGGAGAAGTTGCGTCGTAGCTGTGTCGTAGTAGTGCAGTGCCTTGTCGTCCTTGTAGCTGCCACCATCGACCAGTGTGAGGTGTTTTACGCCGCAGGCGAGGAAGGCATTAAGGAGCATGGGAGATTTCAGAGCCAGGTAGGGGATGACGCGACCGAAGTGCTTCTGGTTGTCCACACTATCCATCCATACCGCAACTTCATCAATGAACACCTGCATGTAATGGACCTCCTCGGGTGAGCTCAGATAATCGCGCTCGCCGTTCTTCTCGGACTGCGGTGTCATAAGCCCATCGTGTGGATCTGGTGCACCCGAGCCCGTGGCGTGCCGAAAGGATCCGGATGAGGAGACTGCTATTCCCTGAGGGACAAGTGAGGAGGCCACGCTCGAGACATCGCTCGTCTTGTAACCATGTATCGGTTGTATGTTCTCATCTCGCATGCCGTATGGGTCGTGAATCGTTCCCAGACTGAAAGAAGCTCCTCGGCCTCCACCACCTGAGTGTGAAGATGTCGGCGTCGGGCCCGACCCTATAGCTAGGAACGGATCGCTGCTTTTGCGTGAAAAGGTCTGGCCCAGATGGTCTTCGTAGGCGGTGTATGTTGGCTCATGAAGCGAACGAGACAGGCTCCCTGGATAGTATAGACCCTGCACAGCCTGTGGATGAGCCACCCTGGAGTCTTCTACAAAATGTCCGTGCCCAGAAAGCACGGGATCGATTGCACGATGAGTTCTTGATCCAGGATCTACTTCCGTCTCCCGAGGAGGCGTGGCGACTTGCTGATCAAGTTTAGCATAGCGTGCCAGTCCACCAACGTACTCGGAAGCAATCTGGCGAGACTCGTCTTGGAATTGGACTGTTGGACAAGATTAGTATTGTGTAAATCAATTTCCCGTACTAGAGAAAAATGGCAACCCAAGCCGAGGCATTGTAACCCAGACAGATGGGTCCATGTTTGCAGCATTCGGGACCACTTACCCTTCCAGTCGACCGGTGGCAACAAATAGGGAGGCTGTTCAACCTTCAGGTCGATAAAGTTGAGCCTCACCCCACGTTCGCATTTCCGGTTGCTCTTCTGGCAATTCAAACAGATCGGCATGGCCTCGTCGCATTTCAGGTGTCGATTCCTGCAAGTCAGACATCCTGTCCTCACTCTTCTCGGTTTAGACATCACTGGCGAAGCTGTGGATGGGCCTGGCTCGAGAGATGCACTCTCTCGCCGGCTCTCCGTCGCTTTGTGCCCTCGGGAAGTACTGTTGCCCCTGAGTTGCGATGGAGAAGGTTCGTCCCTGGTCCCCTGATGCCCCGGACTCTTCGTCACAGCTGCTGTGATCTGAGTGGGTCTTCGCGTCACCTTGGCGTCTGAGATTTTCTGGCGTTTGGCAGGTGGGATGTCGAAATGATCTTGCATGACTGGAGTTGTGGTATAATTACCTCCACCGCTGCTGCCGCTACTGGAATAGATCGGGGAGATCTGATCTCCAGCATAGTGAGAAAACGCGTCCTTCTGCTGTCCGCGCGGTGAATGCTGAGATGAGTATGGAAATGACGGAAGAGGAGGATGTGCTTGAGGGTGAGGTAGCGAATGGTGTTGATGTCGATGCGCACCAACCAGCAACACGTCCGGGCCGGGGCCGTAGCCCGACGAAACCGTGCCGGGAGGAGCTCGGTAGTCCGCCACGACTAGTCTTCGGTACGGAGAGTGAGGCGGGGTTACGTGCGCCGTCGTGTACCAGACACTCGGTACGGATGATATGGAGCCAGGAACGGAGATGCTGAGAACGACGGCGACGGGTAAATCAATCCGTCAAGCGGTCGGAATGTTGCTAGAATACCCCCGGCGGCACCCGCCGCACCGCAAGCGGGAATGGCAGGGAGGGAGGGAACGATAATGCCGTGTGTGCTGTAAATCGAGTCGGCAGTCGCCCTGGTTGGTCAAGATCTGGCGAGAAGTATGCAACCTCCCGTCTTCGATTTAAGAGCTCACGCATCGGCCGTCCAAGAAGACCAAGTCGGCTGGGCGTTTTGGGTGGCAATCTCTAGTGTCGTGAATTCGGCCCTCACCCCGCGGACTGGTACCAGGACACACCCGACAGGCCTTGGGCGCGAGCCGGTTGAATATCCGAGGCCGTTTACAAGGCAAGACAGAATGTGGACGAGTAGAACAAATAAAGAAAGGCCCTGGAGTGGAGGTTTGCCGTCAAGTTCGTTCCGTCGAGATCCCAAGGATGTCGCCTTCGTTCGGTTTGGCGCCTGTAGCTGCGTCCAATCTAGGCGCACATCTAACGGGCTCCTAGCTAATCGTGGCCGCTTCGATGCGCTGAGCCTCCAGCAGGCCGCTCATGAATGCGCCAAGGGCGTCGCGTAAAGCCCCCGGCTCGGGAGAGATAGAGTGCGAATGGCTTCTTTCTCAATACCACAATTGAGCACTTGGTTTGAATTTGCGAGTCCGATACACGGTAGGTTGATTTGGGGCCGGCCACGCAGAATGCAGCTGAGAGTTGGTCGCACGAGTCGCGCAATTTCAAATCTTCAGCCGGTGTTCAGAGACAAGCGGAAGTTCGAGATGCTGCTGGGGGCGTCCGTCCTGCAGAGTAGTACAGGTAGTGAACCAGGAAATGAGTCGGCTGGCTTCAAGGCTCTTCAAGGTTGTTCAGACTACTCGTGGTGGTGGTCGGATGGAGACACTAAGGGCAGTGTCAACGGTCGCTGGTTGCCGTCCTGGCTTGGGAAAAACCAAAGAATCCAGCGCAACTGCTCCCGAGACCGCATAGGCGGCAGTAGCTTGCATTTCTAAATGCAAGGTGGGCTGCAGAACCAACCCGCACGTGTGTCCGAGTGCCGGACGTGCTAGGACAGGGATGAAGTTGTCGTGTTTCCCCTGGAAACAGCGCCAGGTTTACGAATCTTCAAATCTCCTGCCTAGAAAAAGCATGTGCAGTACAAATCGATGCAGTTGTTGACACAACCCCCCAAATGGTGGTGTTGGGATACGTTCCATGGAGATCTGGCCTCTTGTTTTCATGGGCGAGTGTGTCATCTGTAGTTCTGCTGCGCTGTTCGCTTTGGGAACCGAGGTTGGCGGTGTGCGCTTTGGCATTGCCCACACACCTGCTCGTCTCCATGTGGTGCGGTTGCCAGGGGAAAAAGGGCCAGAATCCACGGCACAGATACGACGTGTTGTCGCTATTCTCGGGGACACAGCCAGACAGCTTGTTTCTACAGGGGTCGCCAGTGGTGATTCGCGTGCTCGAAACATTCCTGCGCTGTTCTGTGCAGTCAACAAGGTTTGATCGTCAGGCCCTCTCCAGGACCATATTCCTTGAGGGGATTGAAGCTTTTCAGCTAGGGCGAGTTTTGGGGGGGGGGGGTTGCCATCCAACCGACCGAGGCATTCCTTGCCGATGTCTTGACCAACACTTCTTGGCGTGCCAGTACCTGCTCAGGCGAAGGGGCTTAATGGGTGTCAGCAACTCGGTATGCGCACTTGGGTAAAGCGAAGCCACTGAGGGTCTTGGTGAGCACCGTGGTCCTGGTCAAGATTGTCCCGATTACTGAAATACTGGCCGACTGATTCGTTCACTCGTTGTGTCGACGGGTGTTTTGTACTTGGCCAGGTGAGACGGAGGGAAGGACTTCCCGAGGGTGTTTTGACACACAGCATATCTTGGCATCGAGTTCGGGATGTGGCTGGCTTGTGAGCAGAAGCACGCTTCACGTGGCAGGCCTGGGATGGGTTACGCTCATGCGCATCATCGGATCGCCGTCGGGTACAAAACCTGGAAGAGTCGAGATGTCTGGTTTGCATCTCGTTGAGCATCGCCTATCTGGACCAATAGTCCGGCCTGCCAGAGAAGCAGTCGTGGGGGTACACAGCGCCATGTCGTCATCTTGGCATGCCGCCCGGAAGCCCAAGCATCAGCCGCGGCCCACGGCGCGAGCAGTCCACGGAGGGCCTCAAGGTGCTTCTTGGGTGGCCACGGAATGCTGTGTGACTGTCGAGAAGACGTCTCCACAGACTGGCGTCTCGTGTGCGGCAGATGTCTCTATCTTGCATGAGCACATCTCGAAAGGCGGGCTGAGGATGGTGCAGTGGTATCCAAGGACAAAGAAACAATTCAGGCGCCCGAAACAAGCTTGGATGATCGGGACAACCCGCTGTGCCGCCGTGCCGCTGTGGGGAACCTAGCCAGCCACAGGGCTGCTCGAGCCACGACTGGCCGGGGAAGACAGCCGAATGCTGCTGCTATAAATTCTCCGAAAGAACTTGGTGTGGTCGAGGTGAAGTGAAGCGATGGGCTCCGAGCACTGTGCCGAGATGCAACTACCACGGTGATGACCATGACAGAGAGGAACGAGCCGACCCTATCCACGGAGAGACGGCACGGGAGGATCGTTGGACCAAGCCGATGTTCTCAGGTTTTGACCACGGCCGACTCGTGAAGGACCAGCATATTCCGTGGTCGTAGTCGTAGTCTTAGCCATGGCCGAAGTTGAAGTCGAAGTCGAAGTCGAGATGAGATGAGCGAGACATCGAACAGATCTACGGGTTGGGTTCGAAGTGCTCAAGTGTTGGCCACCAGTGTGCCCGTGTTGGCGGGACGTCGAGTCATGATCGTCGTCCGCATGTTCAGACGATGCCATGGATGAGGTGAGGTCGTAAATGTGCCGTGAGACCGAATGGAAGAGACATTTGGAAGTCAGCTTTTGCCTGCTGCCTGTTGCCTGCCGCTCGCCGCCCGCCGCCTGCCGCCTGCCGCCCGCAGCTGGACGTAGACCGATAAGTGGTAAGGGTTAGGGGTGAGGACTACCTAGGTAGGGCAAGGGTCCCATCAAATTGGTGGCGGCCCCAAGGAAATTCATCCAGCTCAACTCCATTTCCACCATCCACCACCCACCATCCACCATCCACCATCTTCAAACCTGCACGACGTCGCGCATCGGACCCAGCAATGTGTCTTCCCGAGACATGGCGATTTCATCCTGAACCTTAGTTTCCGTCCTATCCACTCGGCTGCTATTCCGAGCAGTGCCATGTGGACCACTGTGGCTTGAGTTGAGGCTTTTCGAATCCCCCTTCACGAGCTCCTCACCTAGGAGCATTTCACCTAGGAGCATCGAAGCCATGGCCACCCAGCATGATGGCCCTCCTCCTCAGCCCAAGTCCATTCTCAGAGGACACAAGGCCCAGGTGCATGCGGCCGCTTTCCTCAGGTCGAACGAGCGTCTGCTCACCGGAGATGCCGACGGCTTCGTTGTCGCGTGGGATCTCGCCATCATGAGGCCTCGCGCCGTGTGGCAGGCACATGAGAACGCAATTCTGGGTATCGCAGGATGGGCCACAGACAAGATCATCACCCATGGGAGGGACAACAAACTCGTAGTGTGGCAGTTGGCTGCCAAGGACGAGGCCACCATGAGCACCACCTTGCCGCTGGATCCGGTACCGATGCCTAGGAGGAAGCCTTGGATGCTGCATCTCCTCGAGGTTAACACCATGAACTTCTGCTCTTTCTCGTCTAGCCCGGCCTCTGCACCAATGTTGGCACAAGAGCCATCTGTCTCGCTAGGTTCGGACCTGCTCTTGGCAGTTCCCAACACCTTGGCCTCGGAAGCTGTCGACATCTACCACCTTCCCTCCCAGAATCGCATTCATGTGGTCAAGTTGGGTGGCGACCACGGCATGGCCATGGCTCTCGCCCTTGTCTGGCTCAGCGATATCCTCACCTTGGTCGTCGGATACGAAGATGGGACGGTGATCGTCGCCCAGCTCGAGGACGATGGCTCATGGTTCGTGGTCTACCGCAGCCAGTGCCACAAGCAACCCGTGCTTTCACTCGACGTCGCACCGGATCTGGAGTATTTCCTTACCTCAAGCGCCGATGCCACCATTGCGAAGCATCCGTTACTGCCCCAGCGGCCCAAAGTTGTGGGCTTGATCGGAGATGGCCCCGAGACAGTCGCCCCCAGGGACAAGCACAAGACTCAAGCTGCGCCCGAGGGCGGAAACGCCGACCAGAAACCAGACAAAGGAAAGTCCGTTTCACTTCTGTCTGCCGCACTAGCTTCCAAGCCGCCTGTTGTGAGCCTCAGGGCCGCAAGAAAGCGAGAGATCCAGACCCAGCCACTCAAGATCGTCAACACGAAGCATTCTGGCCAGCAGGGGTTAAGAGTCAGGTCTGATGGGCGCATATTCGCCACCGCCGGTTGGGACTCCAAGATCCGAGTATATTCGGCCAAGTCCATGCGCGAGGTGGCAGTTCTCAAGTGGCATCCCGTGGGCTGCTTCGCTGTGGCGTTTGCGGACGTTATCACTACCGATTTGGGCGACATCAAGACCACGCCAACCCAAGCCGATGACGAGGAGGCCTGCGCGGAGACAAGACTTGTGCCCAAGGTGGTGGACATGACGGTCAAGGACAGGAGGATAACCCAGGCCAAGAACGCGCATTGGCTGGCAGCTGGGAGTAAAGATGGCAAAGTAAGCTTGTGGGACGTGTTCTGAAATCATTCAGGAAACATGCCGTCATAAGTCCTGGCACTCCGAATGACACTAAGAAGACGCTGAAGCTTTGGATCTGCAGAGCCACGGTCCGACGAGGGCCAGACCAGGCTCTCTTCGGACAGCGCTGCGAAGTGAATTGACTGGCCGGCACATGCCGTACGATTGACGTTGTGAGAGGCAACCCCCGACTTCACCTAGCGACCGCGCTGCAGCTCGACCTCATCGCGGGCCCTCGTCTTGGAGGCTTTCGCCGTCTCGGTAGCCTCACCCGCAGCCAGCCGAAGTTGGAACAGTGATCCATCAACGTCGCAGATCTTCATCATAACCGCCTTGGCTCCCTCAGCATCCCCAAGTGTATATGCACTCCTTTCCCACCATGCTCAAGCAAATCAATCTCAAACTCTCCCACCCTCGTGAACCCCAGCCTCTCATAAAGCGGCCACGCTCTCCCATCTTCATCCCCGGACGTGTCCAAATACACTGACGAGCCCTCGCACAACTCCAACGCCGCGCGGATCAGCGTGCTCGCGATCCCCCGCCCCTGGTGGCTTTGCAGCGTGCCCACGTTGTCGACCATCCAATAATCCCCTCGACCGCCCATGACCTGCTCCGTCATGCGATCGAGCTTCTCCCATATCTCGATGAGCAACGGCCCATTCATTCCGGGCATGACACACGCCTCGTACTTCGCGCGAGCCTCGTTCAATTTCTATGGTTACCCGTGAGCAAGCGAGCGCCTGTCCGACGAATAATATATGCCTCACCTCCGCAGTCACCGGCACCACCGCGCTCTTTCGCGCAAGGTTGATGTAGCTGACGACCTTGCCCTCCGGATCGCGGGCCACGACGAGCAGCTCGTCTGGATCTCGGCAGCTCTTGGCGAACATATGCTCCAGACCAGCGTTAAAGACGACGGCATCGATGGTGCCGTGCGTGAGGCGGTTGACGGCGGTTGGTTGTCGGTCTTGGTAGATGTCTGCAATGGCTTTGGCGTCGGCCACGGTGGCCTTTTCTATGTTGATGTTCGACATGGTTGGCCGCCGTTGTCCAGTCACCTGGAGGTTAGTTTGGAGCACTTGAGCTGTCTGAATACAGAAGCACTTACATGCTGGTTTGGCGCTCCTGTGCGTAACGTTGGTGATGACTCCTCGCCGCCAGCATATACACGTTCCCAAATAGGAATGGTGCTCGGCGGCTGATATTGCTGAGCGTGTGGAGATACGTGAGGGTTAGTCTCGGCCCGATTTATGGCTCGGATTCTTTCGCGAAGTACATGNNTGCAGCACCTTCTGGGCACAATATCCAACAATCCATTCGGGTGTTCTCATCACAACTCCTCAGAATTTTCCTTGGTATCTCGGAAGCCGTCCTTGCGGGCAGCCCTGGTGGTATTGTTTTAGTAATCCTCCTGAGGTTGTTTTGTTGTGGACCGCAGCCCCGAATACAATCGAGACGTAAGACAACTCCATCTAGCCCGATCATCTACAGAGCCTTCGGCACTCGGATAGAGTATCCTATGCAGAAACGAATCTCACATGCCTTGACTTGTTACTTGATTCATTGTAATCGGAACCTGGGTGAATAAAAGATGTGTGTTTTTTTAAGGCGGAGGGTATTCGCAAGCAGAGTCCCAGCCTCGATCGATCTATACAGCTCTCGGACGATAATGAACATCATCCAGATTTTATAGGGAAATACGCGGAGTCACCTCCGTTGGCCAAATCCGGACGCAAACGTCGTTTGAGGACTTCGAACATAGCCGAGATGAACTGTTGTGCTTGTCCTGTTTCGAAAGTTTCATGGCGCTGGAGACAACCAGACAGTGGGAAAACCGGGGCGCCATCTGCACAGCACTTGACAGTACCGCTTGCAGGCCGGGGAAGGGCTGCAGTAAAACCCGGACATTCATACTGCACTGCTACAACTATCTTCAATACACGGCAGTAAATCGGAAGTTTTAACTCAAAGTTGCACATTACTCAAAGGCTTATTCAATTTTCGAGTGGATGACCGCAAAAGTTCTGTGATGTTCTCTCCTTGGTGCTTTAGAAACTCATTTATGAACCAAGAGTGTCTGTTTACCAAGTGTCTGGTCTCTATTGCAGCCTGCCAGCCTCTCCTTGTCACCGGCCCTGGGGACGTCGCCGCATGTATATATCCCTGCCCGTCCTGAAGATCCTCGACAGCCTCCGCAGAAACTGGCAATGGGTGGTCCCATTAACATCCCACCTGTCACCGTACCAGTCACAGACTTGAACCAGACTTCAGTAATATGATGACCGGCGCCGCTGTTGCACTCAAAACCCAGGGGTCTATTTATCATATTCACAAGTCTCAGAGGGTGCACGAAGTAACACTAATATATCATGTTTTCCTGAGCTCGGTCAGAACTATCCCTGCTTTTTCAATGCAGACAATGGAGCCGTTCATCAGATAAAACTTGAGAAGGAACTAACCGCACAGTAAACTTCAATAAACTCTAGCCAATGCGGAAATAAGATCTACATTACCCGGGTCCACCTGTTTGGTACCAGCGAGTCGCAAGCCTCCTGAGCGCATGACCCACGGAACCCCTTTTAGAATCATTCCTGCTGTCTTTCAATATACAAAGTACTTTCATTTCATCAACAACTTGAGGTAGACAGTTGAGCCGCCTCATGGCAGATCGGATGTCACCGCACCAATGGAGCTTGATTTTACGATGACGGCCCCTCTCCCAGCCCCAGGTGGCGGGCTCTATAAAATATCTCCCACCCTCCATCCTGGTGATCGACTGTCGCGAGTTTGATATTCCTAAAGACACCGTCGATCGTCCTTGCTATCCCTCCCGTCTTCACCAAGTTGCCCTACGCCAAGACTCAGCCCTACGTTCGCTACCATGAAGACGTCCGTTCTCGCTTTCGCTGCGGCCCAGGCGCTCTTGGCCTCTAGCAACCCCGTGCCGGAGCTCCAATACCGGGATTCTTGCCCCGGTGTGCATGTGTTTGGTGCCCGCGAGACAACAGTATCCCAGGGCTTTGGGTCCTCCGCCACCGTTGTAAACCTGGTAACGCAGGCCTACAGCGGCTCCACCTCCGAGGCCATCGTCTACCCAGCATGCGGCGGCCAGTCGTCCTGCGGCGGCGTCAGCTACGCCGATTCGGTCAAGCAGGGTGTCGATGCCGTTGTCACCGCCGTTAACGACTTCGCCGAGCAGTGCCCCGACACCCAGATCGTCCTGGTTGGTTACTCCCAGGGCGGTCAGATTATGGATGACGCTCTGTGCGGAGGGGGTGACACTGCGGAGGGCATCACAAGTACCGCAGTGCCGTTGTCCGCCGCGGCCATCAGCCAGATCAAGGCCGCAATCTTTATGGGAGATCCTCGCTTCGTGAGCGGCCTGTCGTATGAAGTAGGGACTTGCGAGGCTGGTGGTGTATGTCATCCNNCCCCCCCCACAGCTGTATTTGCCCGCTGGTGTAGCAGCTCTGATGTTTCTCTACAGTTCGACGCTCGTGCTGCTGGTTTCTCCTGCCCGAACGCGGCCAAGATCCAGTCTTACTGCGACGCCGCAGATCCTTACTGTTGCAATGGTAGCGACGCCAACACTCACCAGGGCTACGGTGCGGAATACGGTACGCAGGCTTTCCAGTTCATCCAGAGCAAGATGGACTAGGCCGTTACCAAGTGTTGATAAATTTTCCGCACGTCTATCGTATTATACATAGTTTACAATCTCCTTCGGATCTATTCACGATGCTAGACTGAGCATGTCCTGTGACTCGTCTCTTCATGTTTTCTTTTCTTGTCCGGTCAATTGGTCTGCCGAGATTTGTTTCTGACCCAGGAATCAGCATTGTTTGGCGCAAAAAAGACATGTCCCTTACTCGTGGTTTTCTGAACTTGATCTCCTAGTTTCTGCTCAGACACTCGGAAACTCCTAGAAGATCCGACTCCTCATTGCCCAGCCCTTCGCTGCTTCATCCGGCTCATCCGCCACCTGGACTGTTGATATTGAAGTGGGAGCCAAGGGAGGGGGGGGGGAAACAAGATCTGCTTAAGACCAAAGTTCTTGGTGCCAGCACGCCACGAGCTGGGAGGCAGCACATTCTTGCCACCATGTACTTCACAGGCACGGCCTCGTCGTCAGACATCAACCGTCGTCTGCCAGACCCACTCAAGCGCGTTGCTCGACCTGGCAGAGTACTCATGGATCTCGCCCTTCAGCGGACTCAGGACATAGATCTTACTATCCTGCGTCATGGCCACAGCCGAAAAGCCCCCCTCAACGAGACCCTGTGGGCTTCCGCCGAGTATGGGTTCCTGCACACTCCACTCTTCCCCGTTCCTGAAGTTGGCAGCTTTCAATTTTCCTTCGAATGGATCGATCCACCCCAGCAGGTTGTTCACCCAGCCGACCTCGTCTGTGCCGTAGGTCATACTAGCCAACTTTGGCGGAGGGTCGACGGAGAGATCGTCTGCGATCGGTTTGCCTGTAGGTAGCGTAAGTTCGTCTGCTTCCTTCGACGCCATTTCTTGAGACCCTGCACTCACCAAAGTTGCCTGTGATCAGTGCCCCACCACCCAGCGGCCCCTTCATCGTCTCCATCAGACCGCTTGCCTGCGTCCAGTAGAACCTGATCGCGTTGTGGTCCGTCCCAGTGTCTCCTCGCCCCGTGTCCGTGAAAGCACTCACTGCGGCCGGCGTACCTGGCGCGGCCGACCCGCTGATCTCCACAGGCGACGATCCCCAGGTCAGGTTCGTCATGTTGGCATACACGAGGGCGCCGGACTGGGCGTTCTGCCACACCACAAACAGCGCGTTGTCGCAGTCGTCGCACGACTGCCACATGGCGCCCAGCCCGGAGTTGGGCATGACCTCCGGGTCCCCGAGCTTGGCCGCGAAGTCCCCCTGCAGCCAGCCCGAGGAGCTCATGGGGTCCGTCGAGTACACCTCCGCGACGGTCATGGACGAGGTCAGGTAGTACAGGTTCCAGAGGCCGTTGTTGGAGGCCGCGGCGAGCGGCGTGCCGGGCAGCACGTCGAGCGGGGCGCTGGACGCAGACGCCGAGATGTTGACCGTGCTCCACGACTGGGTCATCTCGTCCTTGATGGCGACCATGAGCGCCGCGCCCGTGGTCGCCGAGGACTGGTAGAAGACACCCGAGTACGCCGCGCCGGCGGTGGTCCAGTTCATGGCCGCGATGCTCGAGGCCGCGAGGAAGGGCCCCGCGTCCCCTCTGGTCAGCAGCTCCTGCGTGTCGAAGACCGGCTTGTCGCTCTTGTCGCCGGCGCTTCTGGGGTGCGTGACGAGGAGAATGGTGACGAGGAGCCCGAGGACCAGCGCGCACACCCCCGCCGTCACCGCGAGGCACACGTTCTTGCGCATGCCGCAGATCCTCTTCCCCTTACCCACAGAACTCCACCATCCACTCGGGTCCGGCGGCATAGCCGGGCTCATCCCGCCCTTGAGATTCATCATCGAGGCTGTATCCGACATGCTGTTGGTTGTCGGCATGGGATACAACACCTGGGCCTGTCCCTTGGCATCGACGAGGAAGTAGGCCGGCGGCGCCGAGGCCAGCGTGTCTACGGGCGATGCATCGATGACGGCCCCCTTCTCGCTGGCGACATCTACTTTTGGAACCGGTTCAGAAGTGGGTGAAACGGTGAACTTTGCGTTCCAGTAAGATTGTCGGTCGGTGACGGAGGAGGTGATGATGGCCTCGAGATCAGAATAGGACTTTTTCCTCTCCTTGAAGTCCATGTTGATCTTGATCGGCCGTAGCAGGTCCCCGGTCAATAATATTACCTGGTATGCGATCCCGGATGTTCTTATTCAGCTCCAGCTGAGATAAACACCGCGGATATGTTCGTCAGTTGGGCATATGGCGGGTAGAGAGCGGTCTGGTTGACGAGAAGTAACGAATGAGGCTAGTGCGCACCAAGGATTAAATAGAATTATGTCGCAGAACTATTAAACAATAAAAGATAGACGAGAAATCGGACGACGAAACGAACCGCGACCAGCGCGAAGGAAGCAAAGACTGTTGGCCGAGGGAAATGTGTGGTCGATCGAAACTATCCAAGGTAAGGGCTAAATGACAAAAGCTTGGGACCAAGGTTATCAGACTTCAAGGACAGCATCCAAAAAAAAGCCCGCATGGTTGCCAACAAGACCGATATTCCGGGCTCCCTCAAAGGGGGGGATACGAAGAAGGCTTGGATCAAGTGGACGGGGCCCCGAACTCGAGTCAAGGGTGCAAAGCCAACAGGTTTGCAACTGTATCAGATCTACATAGCCAGAGTCTCAGGGGTGTGAGTGAGGTGATGCGAACAGCCAAAATACCCCGGTGGAATCCATTTTTGAGACGCCGCATCTTGCCCCATTGAGGCTGAATATAGAATCCAGTTGTCGACTCCATAGTGAGGCGCGTCGGTGGTGCTCACATTCTGGAAGCTACCTCCGGTCACATACAGGATACGACTCAAGAGCACACGGATTCCTAGCTTCTGTCTTTTAACCTAGTGAGTTCGTGGTGCGATGAAACGCATGGAGATGACTGACTGACGGTGATGTATTGGGATGTGGTGAACCCTTGGTGGGTCCATATGACCGTGCCGTGCTTCAAGTTGAAGCTCCTTGGATCCACATTAGTGTTTTGAGTGTCCCAGCTAGGCTTCTTAAATCTGCCTTGCCAGATGGTTCAATTACCTCGAAGATGACTCGAATCTTCATGCGTTATTGGGAAATCTCCTCAGAGTCGGAGAAACATCGCCCCAAGGACACATAACCTCGCTGATGCCTTGTGCCTGTGATATCAAGCACATCCATCCGTCCTTGATTATTCGGACATGTTAGATCTCATCATATCACATATCGACCACATGTATATGGTTAGCAATTTTTGTATTGATAACATGATTGCACTTATAAGACACAAATTTCTGCTCTGAAAGTTTTGTTCGTTGATGGTAATTATAAACTCACCTTGGAACGCGCCTGAAACTGATGCACTTGATCCTGTTCTCTCACTGCAGGGTCCACTCGCTGAATCTGGCCATCCACCTAGATAAGAGGGCATCATCACATTACTCCAACTTGGCTCAGCAGAAACCTGGTCAGCTATACCGTGGCCTCTACAATCGACCTGGGACAGTGTCCCATAACAGCTGCTACTGCATGAATCCGGTACCTGGGATGTGTACCTGATGGGTGCTGTAGTACGGAATCAACATAACAATTCTAGTGGAAGATGGCTGCTATTGTTCTAAATCTTCAAGCCTTGCGGCAAAGGAAAACAAATCTCTCCCAGAGGAAACTCTGACTGATACATAAGACATATTTTCAACGCAAGTTGTAAATCACATGGATACAAAGTAATTGTTCAAACACAAGAATTACTAGATAGAGGCTCAATAATAAGGCTTGACCGTATCCACACAGTCAAGTTTAGATAGTTGTCAGGAATCAGCTAAGCAAATTCAAAACAAGTCAAATCATTCACAAGTCGGTAATCGAGACCAGGTACAGATCCAAGTTAAGGGGCATCCATCCCCAAGGACAACACCTGTGTGTCCTCTTCACGACGGCATAGAAATTTGGAAACAAATATACTGTTAGACTGATATAAACACCGTGATGTAGGAAGGATTTGCTCCAGGTTTCTAGCAAGATTGTCGGCCTTTTAATGTCCGATGGACAGATTTCACCATCTTGCACCGTAGTTTTTTCAGCACAGACTGTGCTGTGCTGTATTTACAGCAGACAGCGACAGATTGGCTATCCCGCACAGGCTGTCGATTCGATACTTCATGTGAAGGACATTTCATCTCAGTAAGGACCATGAATGACATTTCTTCAAGCAACAGTCGATATACCATAGGAGGGGTATAATAAACGGGGAGGGGGGGTACTCTATAGCGAGGTCTTCAACCGCACTTGCAAGCTTAGTACTCTGGCAGCTAGAAATGAAAGTTGAATCAAGCATTGCAGCATGGATCGATCGCGTTGCAAGCAATGGGGACGTGCTCCTATCCAGGACGAGAAGATCCTCGCATATCACGCCCACAGATATCCACCGCCATTGCTGACGCAAAAGAAACAGCGAGTCTGCCGTAGTTGTCCGGAAGGAATTCATCCCGAGACTGCCGACCGTCGAACGAAGAAATTCTTCGATGGAGCTGCCACCTCCGGCGGTGGACAGTCCACCTTCACGATGAGAAGTGCGTCAGTTTTCCGGAGCCGAAACATGAGGGGCATTGCTTTGAAACCTCAACCAACTAACCAATGTGGGCACTTGTGTATTGTCGTGGATGCTGAAATTCCAATCCTTTCGCCTTTCATTCACTAATCGGCCTTGCTAGAAGACGGCCACCAGGAGATTGGAAGAGAAGCGAGGCGCGCGCACGCGCGTGTGAATAGGCGAGGGAACCATATTGACCTTGTGAACGCGTAGATGAGTTGACAAGCCGACATGCCGCATTAGTACGCCGGAATGTATGGCTTGAGCTGCATCACGCAGTTTGTAGGTAGTGCTGGTGGCAACATTGCATGTTGCAGGGCTGAGGGCATTGCCCCAGAATGCATGAGACTCCTGAAAAGTCTATTCCCCTTGACCGAGGCGCGTCCGAGATGTCATTCATCCGTTCCGCACGGAATGAAAGGTTGAGCCGAGAACCACTATATGTAGCGAGTAAGGATTCTCTGTGCATGGTTATGCCTTCTTGTCGAAATAATTCGTAATGGTGTTACCCGATTTCTTATCTTTATCTTTCTTTGGCGTCCCAGATCCACCACTGTGCTTCTTCCCGACTTCCATGATATCCATCAACTCCTCAAACTCCTTGACGGGAACGATACCTCCGCTCGCCTCTTTATGACCTCTAGCGAAGGATTCTCCAAGTCTGCTTCGCAGCGTTTCGTCCGGCGCCTTGTCTGCAATACCCTTGAGCACCTCGATGATGTTCACCGGGGGGTCCCTCACCCTCGCAGACCTCGGTATACGGCATGAGAAGTTCACCATCCCCGGCAGATAACCCTCGTTGGCGACCATGACAACCTCCAATTTTGCAGACTGTAGATGTCCAGCCCAACGCGTTGCGATCACCGGATGGATCTGCGCCTGGGAGTTGATCCGGAAGACGGCCATCTTGCCATCCGAGCTGAACTTGGGCGCCGTGTGGGTGCAACGCTCGACCTCTGCGTTGACCTCTGCCCTCGCCTCCAGTAGTTGCCTGTTCTTCAGAAGGCCGGATGGCGATTCCGCTGCCGTTAGTGCGGCCCATGCGGCGGGGACGTCGTATGCCGCGGTGCGTCTTGGGGCGTTGATGAGCGAAACAGCCTCGTTGATGGCTTTCTTGGTGTACTTCTTGAAAGCGTCCTTCATGGGTGGGAACGGCGGTTCCCACTTGAGCGTGTTTCCCAGATCTCCGTGGGTGCCCATGATGCAAAGCCAGTCGCAATGCTTCTCGACGTCTTCATGTAGATCTCGGCAGATGAGATACGTCAGCAAGGAGCTGGTAGCCACCGGCGGACTGTTACAGGCAGTGATGTGGATGGAACCCTGGGGAAAGTCGTCTTCCAGGGCATGATGATGGTCGAGGACCAGCGCTTTGTGCGGCTTGTCTATCACGGGCGGCGACTTTCTCGATCCTTGATCCAGGATGAAGATATACACCGGGTCCAACGTCGCCATGGCAGCGCGTTCGGCCTGATCGTGGATGTTGTTCCCTTTCTGGAGCAGATGCGCGGCGATCAAGTCGCTTTCGAGACCTAGAAGGACGAGTGTTTTCTGTAATATGGCGCCGGAAGTCAAGCCGTCTGCATCTTTGTCTGGTACGATCAAGGTCTTCTTGCCAGCTCCAGCACTGTACGGGGTCAGATAAGCCCCTAAATCAAGGCATGGGAAGATTAGCTGACGCACCATTCCAAAATGAATTCTTGAGCCGCCTCTATCTGGCTTCGGGGTGCAGGCCAGATGATCTCTCCGGACTCTGTTTTGAGAGATGGGGTTGTGTGATACTCGGGTAATTCGACTCGACGTTTCTTTGGCTTGGATTCGCCAGATCTTGTCGTGCTCCGCTTCATCTTGGCTGCATATGCTGTGGTCTTTTCCGTTGTGACCGAACTGGTGTGCGATTGGCGAATGGATCTCACTCGGATGAGAGCGGAGATCTTGGGTGCAGTATAGACTTGACTTGTCCAACACCTGCAGAAGTACAGGTGCTTTGTGTGGATCCGTAGAGCCATGGAAAGTTCTCACATATGTTGTCCATAAGATCAGCGCCTCAAAAAAGACAGAAGAGAAAGAAAAGGAGGAAGTAAAAAAGGTAAGAAAAAAAAGAAGAAAAAAAAAGGTTAAAACGGAGCCCGTTCGTGATGCTGAGAAGGTTTGCCTGAGTAATGACGTCGGCGGCTACAATTTTTCAACTACTGGGCTGTAGGGCTGATTACAATATACAACTGGGTCTCCTAGACGTCGACAAGGTAGGGGGCAGTGCGATTATGGGATTTACCTAGATACACTATGCTCCTGACCCAAAGTTCACTGTCTCCCTGAACTTGGATCTAACATTGCTCTCACAGGATTTATTTATCAAGGTCAAGCCAACGACAGGGACCGGTTTGCAAGTTTCAAATGTGGACTGCGCATATTATATTGGCTCAGAGAAGTATCGGCAACCTTGGAGACAATGAATACCAAGAGGCCAGCCGGGGACAGCCAGGAAAGGATAGCTCCTGGTGTTTGGATCCCATATCGCCGGCTCAGCCTATCCAACAAGCAGTCGGGAGACTCAAAATTTGGCTTTGTTGGCCACTGATAGCCGTCCACAGATCTACTCATCTCTTATCTCTCATCTAAGCACAAACACTGCATTGGCACCCCGGTCCTGTAATGACGCTGACGGTACAATCCTTCGTAACCTTCGAGGTAGGCAATGCTGCCACCGTAACATTCTTTCCCGCAGGGCACGCAGTCGGCATCATCGGACAGTAGCATCGCATCTGCTGCGAGACCCTGGTCGACACAGTGGTTATTGTTGAGCACCCAGTCGCCGACGACGCCGGGGTTGTCGTAGACGGGGAGGACTTCGTGGACGGGATGGGTTTTGTCGGGCCGCTGCTCTCAGTGGTTGTCAGACAGTCAGGATCCCAAAACGGAGGCGGTCCGGTGAAGATCGGACCGCCGGGACCGCCGGGACCGCCGGGATGGACGGGTCCGGTGAAGATCGGACCGCCGGGATGGACGGGGTCCCCGGTGAAGATTGGACCGCCGGGATGGACGGGGGGTCCGGTGAAGATCGGACCGCCGGGATGGACGGGTTCGGTGATGACCGGAGCGCCAGGGTGGATGATCGGTTCCGTGAAGGTGAAGATCGGGTCGCCGGGGTCGATGATCGATAGGCAGGTCGCGCAGGGCCCGCAGCGATCCCATGGGCTGATCTCCACGGAGACGGTGCATCTGTTGGGCGATGTTACAGTGTTTGTCGTGGGCGGCGGCGGGGTAGGGCCGGCTGGCTCCCCGGGCGAGCAGGTGGACTCGGGATAGCGGCATTCTTGGCGGAGGCAGAGGGGATGGGGCTCGACAATGGTTTTGGTGGCTGTGGGCCAGGAGCACAGCATGACCCCGCTATGGGGGAGGGCACGAGTACTATAGATATGAGTGTGTTAAATCTTCACCATGCCCATCGAGGAGTTGTCATGTCGGCGCGGAAATGTTGAACCAACATGGAGGAGGGCTGCACACAACTCACACTTGGAAGGCAGGGCCCACACCCAAGATCAATGCAATGATGGGTCCGAAAATACCCATATTGAAATACAGAAAACTAAGGTTTCGAGTAGTTATGGATACGACAGGTCTCTACCGCAGGTCTCGAGCTCTGTGGTCCTTGCAACCAGATGATCGTTCTTCTCTGAGGGACTGGCGACTGCTCCTTCTTATATCAATGACCTTCCAGGCTGTGTCCAGAGACAAACTCATCATGCCGACCTCATTGTGGACGCCAACGACAAATCAGACCAGAAGCAGAAGCCAGGTGACACAAGGCCACTTTCAGCTTGGCTAGCTTATACTGTCACCTCATCCCTTGATTTGACCCTTTGTCTCGAGGCTGCCAGCTGGCCAGCGGCATCCTTCCATCTCGAGCTTCGTTGACTGGGGTAACAGGGAGGATCTGACTGGGTGCAAATAGTGAACATACGGTAGACAGCCTTGAACTGGAAAGACCAACAAACTTGAAGTCACAAGGTGAGATGCAGCAAGGCAAATTACCTATGTTGGCAAAGGCGCATGTATGAACTCCTGGAAATTTTGCTTTGTGGAAAGAAAGGGATACGATTGCCAAAATCACGGGTCCAAATACTACCATACGCATCTTCCGATCTTATCGGCCAAAATCGAGTTCTCGGATGCTGGCGAGCTGGGTAGGTCATGAGATTAGTCCTCGTCTCAAAATGTGGCTCATGTGCTGAATGATGGAAATGGATGGACAAGGTCCAATGTCAAATCAAAAGACAGCCTTCGCAGAATTTTGGTTCCTCATGACTTGAAAGTGATGATCTTGTCTCGGTCCTACATCCCTCGACAAGGGAGAATGGACTGATAAGACAGAATTGGGAGAGACTTTGGGCCAAGGTTTTCAATAATGGTAACGAAGGGCAGAGCATAGAACAGTGCAGTACAGAGCAGCGAACCAAACCCTAGGCTACGCATTGGATCTCACTATTAACCATAGGTGGCCTTGGGCTCCAGTAGGCATCAACACATTCACGCTTCATGTGAATGTAATTGAAAGAAATTCCATGCAAGTGTTAGACTGGCTCTCTCCCTGCACTCAAAGATCCCGTTTTGTAGAGTGTGTGGAACCCGCTAAGAGTAGGTACTGCTCCGATCATCAAGGTCTCCTCCCTCAACTGCAGTGTCTATAGGAAGACACATGCAAATAGTGACCTTCGTCCTCAAGACCAAGACATGAGTGTAACTCGGTTCTTCATGGAGAATCCGCCCGCCCAACAGTCACTGGTGCTGGGGAAGATGCACCGGGCCACAGCGAATTCTCATGTCTCCTCCCCATCACTCCATCTTCTCCATTCTTGTCGTCCAAGCCTCCCATCATGCCACCTACACCTCCATTCTCGTCGTTCGCCTGTCCAGACTCGTCGCCTGTCCATTGGTCTGCCTCCTCAGGATCCTCTGCCTCGAGACAGTGCACTCCCATATTGTCCTCGATATTAACCTGGCAGCTCCTGAACCTCCGCCTTATCACTGTAGTCTAGGCGTGTCCAAGTATCGACGACATTGGAGTCGAGTATATAGATAGCAAGTCTGGTGTCCCACTCGTGCAGGACAATATTCTGCCACACCTCGACGTCATAGCAATGAGGAATAAGACCTTGGATCATCAGCAAGGCCTCACCGGGCCGGATGCCAGTAAGAGTCCGCCGCTTGCTGTCAGATATTTTGGACGCATGGCATAAGCTGATGCAGAATTGATGATCCCCCTCCGGCCAGTAACCCTCGTCCCAGTCGTCCTCAACCTCCGGTGGCCTCTGTTCGATATCAATCTCGATTTTGAAGGTGCAAAGGTGAGGAAAGTGAGCAAGCGCATATCCCATCTTCTGGAACAGCTCATGCTTTGCATCCGTGTCGGTGAGAAGTGCGTCGTTATTGTCTTCGTAGGACCCCTCGATGTGTAGGAAGCGGAGGTTGGGCCAGTACGGCTTAGCACCAGGGTGCTTTGCATCTGTCCCTCCCAGAACGATGCGCAAGAACTGTGATACATCGACAACACAGGTGAGGTGCAGGTGCTCCAGCTGCGGCATGTTGATGGGAAGCTTACAGATGGACTTCGACAAAGCTTGGAACTCGGAGCTGGAGATTTTGGGAATGGGGTAGACTGCAAACAGGTCGCAATATTGGATGAGGCTCATCTGGAGTACCTTCAGCCGGGGAGCGCACAATGGAAGGTATTTGATCGTATCTAGATCCCGACATTAGCAAAATGCTCCACGTAGGGATCACAAGAACCAACAGCTCAAACATACCTCTGGCATCCTCCAAACGGTCACCCTCATCTCCAACTCCCAGAGTGATCTCAACATTGATGAGGTTGGGGAGACGCTTCAACATCGTCAGGGTAGTGTATGGATGGATGGCGGACAGCTCTTCGGCAAACTGGCTATCGCAATCAATTCTTCCAATACTCTCCACTTCAGGAAGGTTCCTAAAGTCACAAAAGAGCAAAGGATACTCGCAGACGAGCCCTTCAGGCCCGTAGAGTCCAATCGGCAAGCCAAAGACGTGGTAACCAAGTGTGAGGAGAGACTTTTGAGAACGCTCCCATGTCCAGCTGTTGATGATGTTGAACAGCCGAGCGAAGATGTTGGTGACAGCCTGACTCATTTGGAGCAAGTATTGCTGCTCTTGGGGCTCCTCGTCCTCGGTAGAAGGGGGCAGGATCTCGCATGGCAGGATCGAGCCTGGCAGGAATTCAACGCCTTGGGGGTGGGTGACCCAGAACTGCTCGTCCAGATCATCGAGATCGATGCGTAGGAAAACGCCGCGCAGAGCAAGGGAACGCCGTCCAGTGCAGATCTGCTCAAATTCGTCCAGATCCTCGGGACACAGTGAGATCTGCTTCCCAAAGATGTTTGCCTCGACTACCTCTTTCCAATCGTGACTGACGGACGCGTATCGTGAAAAGCGGCGCGCATGGATGCTGTTCCAAAGCTTCTCGCTCCAGTAAGCCTCGCTGATTACCATCAGACGCAGTTCCTTGGGAAGGAAAGGGAAGAGGTGGAACACGCGGGGAGCAGACGCAAGCTGGGGTGGCCGCGGCTCTATGGAGTCAGGAGGACGGTGAGACGGGGCGAAGTGAAGCTGCGCTGGTGAAAGAAGCCCCTGCGAATGAGAAGATCTGAGGTCTGCCATGATGAGACATGGACCGGTGATACTGTCGCCGTGCGAGAGTGTGGGCTCTCTTTAGGTTCACTCTCCTCACGATAGATCGTGTCAAATAACGCCGTGGATGGAACAGGTGGAATCTTGGGCAAGAGAATCGAGCTCGAGGCAACGCGTGACGAAAGTCCTTTGTCTGGATGAAAGTTGTTTGTCAAACCACAGAGACGAAGGAAGGTCGCAGAAAGAGGAGATGATTCGATCGAGTGTAGGTTTCCGTTTGTTGTGTCGCGGTTCGTTGCTTGCCAGCCAACTAGTCTTTCGTTGATGATTGTGTTGAAGAGGTGAATATCGGACACGCAGACCAGTTGCTTTGAGATTCCAAAAGATTCCAACGAAAACAGGTTTGGCCACGGGGACCACGAACGCGTGCAAAAACCACGCACGGGCGAGTGAAGGTATCCCCTTTCACAGCTCCCTGCAACTTCATATGGCCAGAGCTCGGTTACATGAAGGCACGACGTTATCACTTAGTAATGGAGGCCGGCACCTACATGCTGCCAGTTCTTCTCTCTTCAAATCATCCTCAGAGTACTGCGCCACATGATATCTTGCACAGAAACACACCCAACACAACATATGCTCTACTCCCATCTCGCAGTCTTCGCGCCCCTTCCTCGCTTTCAGCTCCCCACGACCGTACCAGTTACCATCCCGTTTCCTACCAAGTTGAAAAGTACTTAGTTGTATCCCATTAGGACCTGAACGCCGTTCTCCCTACTCACGCGCACCCTCGGTACCCACCCAGCGGCTTCGTAGCTATCTAACTAATACACGGCGCTCTGGCCTCATCGACGATATGCTAATACGGTACCGGCTCCCATAGTTCGACATGGGCGTGATCGGTCGTGTATAACCCGAGACTAGCACAACAATGCGCTTTTTCGCGGACTCTTGAGACGCCCGTAACGGAGCAGAGAAAAATGCAGAGGGTCTAAAGAAATCATCTGGACGATCCTCGAAATCGACCAGGTGCGAGGCCGTAGTTATTGAGATATCCGATAAGATGTGGCAAAGGAACTGAGAACAGAGGCTCCAAGTTCGAGCAATGATGATACGATCATGGAGAGCCATTTTTGAGTGCTTAATCTAAGAGTGTGATTGATTTTATTGAGTTTCTCCTCAGGCTTGTCAGGCCATTGTCTCCATGCTTCATATCCAGAATTTCAATCACCTTGTTAACCCCAATCTTGTTTATCCAGTCCCTGACGCCAAGGTCTCACATAACCAAACTCTGAGTTACATGCATTCTCGACATGCTGGACACTTTATCAGAGGCCTTTAGTATCTTGGTCCAGCTCTAGGGGAAAACCTCCTGGGGAAGTCTTCCCAAGTCGCAGCTGCTTAGGTGATGATTATTCCGCTGGCCCCACACAAATTTCTGTTCTCAAGCTGCCACTTGAGTCACTGCCACTTGAGTCGCTGACAGGTCCTAGGATACCACGGAGGGTCATGAGATTGTTGGATGCTGGTGTGGCAGATGCCACCATGGCGGTGTGCATGACGATCATCTACCACATCAGATTCTATGGAGTCTGTCCAGCAGATGCTGTGCACTGGCACTGGTCTCTGAGGTCAGACGGGGCGGCTGTTTCTTCTTACTGTATTGTTTGTATTGTTGGGTTGGTGATCTTGAAGTGACTAACAAAACATGACTCTCTACTTATTACCCATCGACAGTGGTTGAGAGAAGTCACTTGCAAAGAGCAAGTGATTTCACGGCCACCTCGGCGTGGATTTTATTCTTCCATCACCAAAAGACATTGGCCCACGAAGTCAGAATCTGAAGGTTAGAGGACTCGGCTACAATTCTATCAGTGTCACATCGCACAGGCCCTCGCATGAGCAGACTCGTCAGCAAGGCTACTGAATCGCAATTATGGCTTTGGTTTAGTATAAATAGCTGGGCCTTTCCACAACTTCTACATGTTCTCCTGCACCATCCAGACAACTTTCTCGTCAACAGACTCCACGAACACAAAAGCACCACTTGACAAGGCACCACGTGACGAGGTTCTATGCAACAAAGTTCCATGCAACAATCTGGAAACAATCAGCAAGACTCCCCAAGCCACTGAAGACAAGCATTTCCCACACCACCATGCCTAACGAAGTGAATAAACAATCCGCTTGGCAGTGCGACTGTGGCTTCTTTAATACGGAGCTAGCAACTCATTGTGAGAAGAAAGACAAGAACGGCAAGAAAACATGTAATGGCAAGGCCAAAACACCGTACGCTTGGAAGTGCGACTGTGGCTATTTTAATACGGAACTAGCATCTCAGTGTGAGAAGAAAGAGAAAGATGGCAAGAGTACATGTGGTGACAAGGCTCCGTGGGCGTAGGAAGATCGAGTCTTGATAATAAGGGCTCTCTACTACTCTGGGTAACGAAGTAGGAAACGGTAGAGTCGGGCGTGCGCTAGACAGGAGGATGCATTGGTGACGGAGGAGAGGCCAGGGGAAGGGGTACTAAGTACACTCTTTTAACTATCTTTTCGATTCCCCTGGAACTGTGGATCCTTATTGTACACGTGAACCGACATCATTTATGTATTCAAGACCGCAGCAGCAGAATCGGTATGGTTGGATTGGCCTGCCCCTGTCCATACAACAGCACTCGCAGCTGCTCATGGTAGGACTCTGATGGCCAGGCCTGACAATGCCAAGACGTTTTGCAGTACAGCAGTACTGGTGAACTGGGTTCGAAACAGGAATATCCTGGATAGTATCGCCGGTCGTTGATGGTTGCTTCGAGTCGTGGCAGAGCGATCCGGGCTCACAGCATATCCGCAGGCGTCCAACCTATTCGGAAAACAAGCCAAGCTGGAAAGGATGATTCCTGTTGTCTGTTGCTTCATCCGCGGCTAGTCACATGGAGTGAGTGTTCACCCAAGCGTGGCGTCCTTGACACGCCGCTTCATCCCGAACCTCCCGTATTGCTACCCGAAACGTCTATCTCCACCGTCGAAATCGGACAGTGACGACCTAAGGATCTTGTCCCGGGCAACAGGGTGTTGAGCCAGAAGCTGGAGGCGCGTTGAACGACGCCATGAGACCCAGCCATGACGTGGAACGCACCGGGAACACGGGGCTGACCACAGCCTGGTGCATTTGCGGTGTCGGATGCAAGTGCTGTCGCAGATCATTGCCGGACTGGTCGACGCTCTTTCGTGGATGGCGGCGGATGGATTGTTGTGTTGCCTTGAACAGAATCCGTCCCATTTGCCATTTCCTCACACAGTCCTGAGAAAATGCGGCTTGAACTTCCTGTTTGCCCTTTCCGCCGGCCGAACCGTGAACTGGTCTCCCAGAATCTCGAAAACCAGGTTTTTCGCCGGAGTCTGGGCCGTCTCCTGACTGCCCGCGCCGTTCTTGGGCGCCTCGGGAGGAGGCACCTCTACCCTGAACATTGTGCCCTCCTTCGGCACAGTCTTGATCTTATTCCTTGGGGTGATAATCTCGAAAACGAAGCGCGTGTCCTTGGTGACAAGGCCCTTGATGCCGACACGTCCAACACACGCACTCCTCACCACCTCCACTTCGGCACCGTGGAAATCGGCGGCGGCCAACTTGGCGGCAGCACCCTGGCCACCAGTATACACCTCGGACCCTAGTATCTCCCGCACATAGCCGAGCCAGAGGTTGTGCAGCGGCAGGAAGATGGCGTACTTCTGGACGTCGCGGGGGACGTCGTACAAGCCGAGTTTGCGGCGCTGTTTCGCAGACAGAGGTTTCGGCTTGAGGGCCTTCTTGCGATCTTTCAATTTGCGCTCACGTTCTTTGCGGCGGGCCTGTCTCGCGGTGACTTGTGGCGGGGGAGAGGTCGGGCGCAGAAAGACAGCGCGGTGTTGGATCTTTTCAGTGTAGATGCGCTCGGCGGAAGAGGGGGAGTGGGCGCGGGCCAATAGGGCCTGGGTGATGGATTGGTCTTTGGATGTCATATTCGCATGTGGTTGTTCGTTGTGTAGGTTTTCTGGTATGGTTTTGATGTGGTGTTGGATGTTTGCCAAGGTTGAGGGCTGATGTGACGAGAAATCGCGAAGTCAAATTGAGTTCGCAGCTTCCAGGATGCCCGCACCGCCCGCACCGCCCGCGCCGAGGCCCCACCTTGCACCTTCCCGAAATCTGGGGAATGCTAGCGTCATCCTGCAGACTTCACATGCCACTGCTCGGCTGCAGGCTGCAGGTGGTAACGGGTAACAGGACGGAAGGTGCAACCCCACAGTAAGTGTTCGCTTGGAAGGCAGTCCTCAACCTTCCCAGATGCCTTCCCAGATGTCAGCACAGACTCTCAACAACCTTGAGGCTGCCATCATGCACTCTTGGTCTGGTCTGACACACATATCGTGAAGCCCATCTACGGTCATGATTTTGCCATACCTGCCAACTGCGTCCCCAGCCTCATCCTCATCCTCATCCTCATCCTCGTCCCTGTCCCTGTCCCTAAAATACCGGGCAGCAGAACATTGCTAACAGTACGCATCCCGACGAGTCCCAACATTGATCCCTCAAAAACATACACTACAACCAAGCCCAACAACAACACTACACCATGGCGAACGACGACAACTCACCTCCCGGCGGCCTTCGTGACGATGCGGCAAGCCGTGACTCCGCGCCCGACCTCCGGATCCTCGGCGACCAGATCACCCTGCAGCCCTCGGGCTACGTCGAGCCGCCCCCCTCCGCCGCCGCCGCCGCCGCCGCCCAGGCCCAGCAGGAGGAAGAAGCCCTCATGAAGCAAACAGCCCACTTCCGCTCCGAGCCCCTCCAGTTCCTGCGCGAGGTCAGCCTCTACGTGTCCGGCACCGGGTGGCGCGCCTACGACGATGTCATTGGCCAGCCCATCTTCTATCCAGGGTTCAGCGAGAATGTGAAGAACGCCGTTCTCTCTGCCCCCTTGTTGAACGCGCGCATATCGAAGCTAGCAGAGCGGCGGCTTGCCGTTGAGGAAGCGCAGGGGCTGCTGGGTGACCGTACGAAGAGCAAGCATAGCAAAGACTACGAAATAAGAAAGGCCCAGCGCCGGACTTTCCTGGAGACAGGGCTCCGCGAGGTCGCCGAGAAGTGGACCGACCAGATGATCTGCAAGTTTGAGAGCAAGACCTTCATCCGGGGTGCATATTACCTCGTTACCCAGCTCTTGACGAGGGCATACCATCAGGGAATACATGTGTCCAGCGAAGAGGTGCTCAGGCTGCGCAGGGTCGCCGAGCAGGCGGCAAAGAAGAAGCAGAGCATTGTATTTCTGCCCTGCCACCGATCGCATGTTGACTATGTCTCTATGCAGCTGATTTGTTACCGGCTGGGCATTGCGCTGCCCGTGGTCGTGGCCGGAGATAACCTGAACTTCCCGCTGGTGGGGAGCTTTTTGCAGCACGCGGGTGCGTTTTATATCCGGAGAGCGTTTGGGTCCGATGCGCTTTACACGACCCTGGTGCAGACCTACATCGACACATTGCTACAGGGCGGCTTCAACTTCGAATGTTTTATCGAGGGCGGGCGATCACGAACTGGCAAACTATTATCGCCCAAATTCGGCATACTGGGATTCATCATCGACAGTCTCCTGTCCGGGCGCGTCGAAGACACCATCATCTGCCCCGTGAGCACACAATATGACAAAGTCATCGAGACCGAAGGTTACGTTACCGAGCTTCTTGGTGTCCCCAAGAAGAAGGAAAACCTCGCCGACTTTCTCTCTGGCGGCTCCTCCGTCCTCTCCTTGCGCCTGGGTAGGGTCGATGTGCGCTTCCACGAACCATGGTCCCTTCGCAGCTTCATCAACGAGCAGCTCACACGCCTCGGCCAGAGCCCCTCGCACAAGCCCGATACCGGCGGCCAGATGGACCCCGTCATCCGCCAGAAGCTTTTGCGTACGCTGGGTTACAAGGTGCTCGCCGACATCAACGATGTCTCGGTAGTGATGCCCACGGCGCTGATTGGTACCGTGCTGCTCACCCTCCGTGGCCGCGGTGTCGGAAAGACGGAATTGATCCGCCGGGTGGAGTGGCTGATTGAGCGGGTGCGTGCGAAGGGCGGGCGCGTGGCCCACTTCGGCAACGCACCATTGGCGGACGTTATTGATCGCGGGTTGGATGTGCTGGGGAAAGACCTAGTCGGCGTGCTGGATGGTTTGGCCGAGCCGACGTACTACGCCGTCGACCGCTTCCAGCTGAGCTTCTACCGCAACATGACGATCCACCTCTTCATCAGCGAGGCGCTTGTCAGCGCCGCCATGTATACGCGCGTGAAGAAGGGCGGCGGACCTGCCATACAGGACATCTCCTTCCCAGACTTGCGCGACCAGGTGCTGTTCTTGTCTTCGCTGTTCAGAGGAGAGTTCATTTTCTCTGGGGAGGGCTTGGCCTTCAATCTAGGCAGGACGCTCACGGGTTTGGAGGCGGACAAGGTAATCACTCTGACGAGGAATGAGAAGGGGGAGATTACCACGATCGGGCTATCGGATCAAGAAAGGCAGGTTGGTCGGGAGAATTATGACTTTTATTGCTTTTTGATTTGGCCTTTCATAGAGGCGAGCTGGTTGGCCGCTGTTTCCCTCATGGGCTTGGCGCCGCCGCTAGGGCAGCCGACTGAGGTGTGGCTTGAGGTGTCCAAGGCCCAGAGTGGTGCGCAGCTGGTAAGGTTTCCCTCCATCGTCCCCATCCCCAAGTTCCCAAACAACGCACACTGACTGTCATGTTGCAGCTCGGCAAAACCCTGTACCACCAAGGCGACCTCTCCTACTTCGAAGCCGTCAACAAAGAGACGCTCAAAAACTCGTACCAGCGTTTCGAGGAAGAAGGCATCATCGACGTCGTCAAGTCCAAGGACACCAAGATCCCTCCCCGCTTGCGTCTGGCCCCCGAATGGCAACCCCCTCGTGACCCGATCACGGGCGAACTCGTCGCGCTTGGCAGCAGGCTGTGGAAGTTTACCGAGAAGATTGCGAACTCGCGCCGCGAGGGCAAGAACCGCAGGGATGGCGCCACGGTGAGCACGCGCGTCGTGCACTTGACAGATGTACTGGGACAGAGGTTGTTTGCGCAGGCTGCTGGTGGTGCGGGGCAGGGCAAGGGGAAGGGAGGCAAGGGAGGTAAGGGAGGCAAGGGAGGCGAGAGCTATCCGACGCTGAGTAGTGAAGATGAGATGGCGCTGCGTAGAAGCCTGAGGGAGGGGAGGAGGAAGAGGACGTTGGAGAAGAGGGCGAAGTTATAATGGGGTGGTGCCATGAGCGTTGGACACGTATTTACTGTTGTTTTGGGTAATGTGGTGTGTGCGGTTGGCGATTTGCGGAACCATGTTCTCCTTGGGTGTCTCTGTACGCGTGTGGCCGGTTGAATATTCTGGTGCGGCTATCTGATGATAAGTGATGCAAGCATACCTGTGCGTTGATGAGGCGGTTGGCTGGCTGGGGTTTGGTGGTACAGGCCATGAGATGAACATGTGCATGGGCTCGGGAGGGGACTGTAGAGGAATATCATCAAGTGTATCCGTTGTATGTGTGAGCGCCTGTTGGATGCGGCAATATGACGATGGCACGGCATGAGAGCAGCCTTTTTGTGTTTACGGGGCCGTATAAAAATAGGTCACATGGGTGGGTGGGTGGTTGTCAATGAAGAATGGTAGGGATAACACTGCGATAAGCTTGTGCCGCCGCCACACAGTCCCCCCCCCCCGGATTCCCCACCCGCCTTGGGATTTCACTAAGTAGTGGGGGTGGGTAGATGGTAGATGGGGAGGCGCCGGTTTGTAATGATAGAGGGCGGACGCCGCTGGTGGACTAAGTCAAGTTACACATATTCATTGATAATTTTGTGGTTTTTTTTGGGGGGGGGGGGTTTTTTGGTGTGCTATTTTTGGAGGAAGATGTGGTGGTGTTTTCTTGGAGATCTTTTGGAATAGGAGATCACCATATTTGTTGTCGAGAGTGTGTCGCTGTTACCTGCCGTAATAACAAGGCCACGTGGGCTCATTCACGTTTCCACCTAGTACATACATACCTTTGCAGCAAGCTAAGTCCCTCTCCCCCTCTCTGACCTCCTCGAATGAGATTGGGCTGAAGTCAGCAAAAGCGAAGTCGTATAGTTAGATGTGACGTGGACTTTGGTCCTGGCGGCGGAGTCGTCTTGCGAGCTCGACTTCTCGACGAGGGAGACAGACAAGCTGCGTACGGACGTACGCCGCCCCATATCGGCATCTGCTAACCAACCATTCCTACAGGAATCGAGTTCGGGACTGGACGCACTAAGCCATCAGGTGGGTAGGTGTCTTGGGGTATAGCATACATGATTTCTACTGCGTGCGCAAGCCTATCCTATGCCGATTCTTCCAAATGACCCTTCCATGAGATATGCCTTGGTGTTCTAAGTTAGGTGTCGACTCTCCCAGCTAGAGCCTCGGTGGCAGGATGATATTGTCAATCAACCTCACCGGCGGGCCATTGTTATGGCCCAGATCCTCACCCTCCTGCGCCTCAAACACGGGCAGCATCTTGATGGCGCCGCTGAGGATGGCGCCCTTGGCCGGATCGACCTCCTCGAGCTCCTCCATGGTGTCCGGGTCAGCCAGGGATATGTAATCCATCTCAAACATGACGCCTTCCCTCGGGCTCAGCTGCATCTGCTGCTCCATGACATCCAGGATCACCTTCAACGCCGCGGGGACGATCTCGCCGGCCTCGGTCGCCCCGTCCAGGTAAGCCCTCTCGGCGGCTCGCAGCGCATTGACCAGCACCGGGGCGACCGTCCTCCTCCGCGTGCCGAGATAGACGTTGCGACTGCTCAGCGCCAGTCCATCGTCCTCCTCCCGGACGGTGGGCACGATGACGACGTCGATCGGCATGCGGAAGTCCCGCACCATCTTCCGGATGACGACGGTCTGCTGCACGTCCTTCTGGCCGAACAGCACCCGGGCGGGCTGCACGATGTTGAACAGCTTCATGCAGACGGTCGCGACGCCGCGGAAGAAGGTTGGGCGCGTCTTACCCTCGAGCCGCGCGCCGACCGGGGTGATGGTCACGAAGGAGCCTGCCGAGTCGGGCTCCTGGCCGGGGAAGCCCGAGGGGTACATCTCGGGCGTGGTGGGCGCGAAGACGGCCATCTGCAGCTCGCCCGCGCTTCGGCCCGTCTGGCGGAGGAGGTCCTGGAGTTGCGGGTACAGCCTCGACAGGACGGCGCAGTCGCTGTCCCACGTCTTCGGGTAGCTGTCCAAGTCCTCGGAGACGCCGAACTGGGCCGGGTTCACGTATATGCTGACCACGATCTTGTCGTGCCCCCGTTGTGCGGCCTCACGGAGGAGGGTGGTGTGCCCCGCGTGCAGGGCGCCCATGGTGGGCACGAGTGCGAGGCCCTGGTCGTCGACAGAGGAGGATGCGCAGACGGATGAGCTCCATTGCCGGACGTCGGCGACGGTGCGAAGTACGCGAATTGGGGTGTTGGGTATGTACTCGACCTCTGGGCGCGGTGGGGTGTCTTCGAAGATGGTGACGACGCGCTGGTGTGAGGCACGTTTGGTGGTGGTGGTGGTGCTGCTACTCATGGTCCTGCTAGTGGTCGTAGGGCAGCGCCATGTTGCCACCGACGAGGCCCTCGCGAGGCTGGCCTGTGAGAGTGGGCGTGGGCGTGGGCGAGGGGTGCATTGTGAAGCTGCACGCGAGCTTGCGACAGGTCGAATTGCGCGGGCGAACATGGCGGGCGAGGTTTTGTGTTTGATTTTTTGAGCCCACAAGTGTTCAGATGTGAGTCAGGAAAAGGTCAGAAAACCCTTTTGCGCCATTGCAAGGGCGCAATGGCTGGTTTTGTAATTGTCATGCTGTGATGATTTGTGCTGCGAAATTTTGAGGACGAAGATGAGGACGTTAGCTCAGGGCCCGGAGGATTACCTAAGCATTCGAGCCTCGGTTTACCCGACGTTACCCCTGACACGCTAGGTAGGTACCTTGTGTCTTGTATCTTGTATCTTGTACCCTGCCCCTCGTACCTTGTACCGGCTGACTGACAACAACAACATCAACAACAACAGCAACACCACGGTGTCCGACTCGACAGAAAGAGATGGTCTCTGTATTCTCTCTCAAGTTCTCCTGCCTCCTGCCTCCTGCCTTCAGGCCAAGGGACTTCGACACCGCACAGCAACATGCCATGCTTCGACTGTGGCTTGTCCGGACCACATGCCGCAACATCCGGCTGCACTGGAGGCGTGCCAACACACCATCCGTATTTCCACATGGACGCAGGTGTATGGCGTGTGGCCTGTATCCTGAAGTAACACCCGCTGTTCTCGGACTCTGGTCGGACTGCCTGATGACTCTCTCAGCCGAATCTGGGCGGGTATTTGCATGCTGGGCGGCGCCCCGGAGATCCGGTGAGATTTCTCGGCATGGGATCATAGGGCGAACATCAGCAATGTTGATGGCCCACTAGCTCCAGCTCCCGAGGCAGTTTCGACACCCTTTTGAAGGTTCCGTTTTGCCTTTTCATTGTGAGCTCCTTGCTGCAGCTACATGTCTTGCTCCCGTTCTCGCTGCACCTGGCCCCTCAAGGCAGGGAGGCGTAGGCGGAAAGGCCAAGGACTCGAAAGTCTAAATGCATCACGCACGACTCGTTGCAACAGCAGCAGAAGTCCCCAGCGGTTTCTTCTCCATATCTTCTGCCACGGGGTATTTCTCTTCCACAGTCCCGAGTCCCGACGGGGCCTTCTGTTCTGTCTTCTATTGCTTCATCTCTGAACTGCGAAGCAGTCCCAGGCACGTCATGACCAAGTTGAGCTCAGCCGTCGTTGTGAGTTGTTCCCGAACTTTCTGTTCATTTTGCGTGGGGCCATCTCTCACAACCTCCCTCTCAGGTCGGTGGCTCACTGAGCGGACTGATCCACGGGCTGCATCTCAAGCGGATGGGCATCGATGTGACCATCCTTGAGCAGGATGCCCATTCTGAGCGGTCCAGCCACAATGCCGGCATCCAGGTGAGCCAGAATCTGAACGAGTTCCTGCGGCTGGACGACGACACGGGACAGAGACTGGCAGTCGAGTCCCATGCGAACCAGTGGTCCCTACGTAAGCGCGAGAACATCTTCAAGGCCGCCGGGCTCAGGTACTGGACGAACTGGGGACTCGTGTACCGCGTCCTGCGCGCCAACTTTGACGGCTACGCCTCCAAAGCGTGTCCGCAGGTCCCGGCGGCCAGGGCTGGAGACGGCCGCGCCCAGTACCTGACCGGAAAGCGTGTGACGGGTCTGCGGTATGAGAACCGCCTCGTCACGCTTCACTATTCGGACCAGACGGGCAAGGAGGAGTCCATCACCTCCGAGCTCGTCATCGGTGCGGACGGGTTCCACTCGACCATCCGCAAGCTGGTCGAGGCACCGCAGGCCGAGAAGGAACGATACACTGGCTTTCTCGCGTGGCGGGGCACCATCCCCCGGAATATGGTGTCGAGGGAGACGGCTGACTACTTCCTCGATCATATGTCGCTTGCCTTGATGGGAAGCAAAACATACGTCCTTTGGTACGGGCCTGGTGCTCCCCTCCGGAATCCCTCCAAAGTACAGGGGTCGCCGACGAAAATTGTCGTTGACTGATTGATCGCAACGCCAGCTACGTCATCCCCACCGACCACGGCCGCCTTGACCCAGACGAGCTGCTTCTGAACTGGCTGGTCTACGAGGACCTCGCCGAGGGATCCCCCGAGGAGACGGCCATCTTCACCGACGTCCACGGCCAGCGGCACCGCCGCACCGTGCCCCAGGGCCTCACGGACCCGGCCGTCTGGGCCCGCCACCGCGACCTCCTGGTCCAGCGCATGACCCCGCCCTTCGCCGAGATCGTCACCAGGTCCCCCACGCCCTTCGTCACCAAGGTCGTCGAGTCCCTGGGCCGTCGCGCCACCTTCTGCGACGGCCACGTCCTGCTGGTCGGCGACGCGCTCGCCACCAACCGCCCCAACATCGGCCGGGCCACGGACCAGGCTGCCGCCCATGCCCTCTCCCTGGGCAGGGTTCTGCGCGGGGAGGAGACCCTCGCGGCCTGGGACCGCGACACGTGCCGCGAGGCGAGGCGCGTGTTCCTCTTGAGCAGGGTCATGTCGGAGTTCGGTAGGGGCACTTGGTTCTCCTTCCTCAGGGCGGTCACTGCGTATCTGTGGTTCAACTGGAAGAGCAAGATGTGGTGGAGGTCCAGGCTCTGAGATCGATTCACGGAATAGATGCCTGGGTAGAGGAAGCTTGCAGAGTTGTCCAGGATGAGTCTCTCAAAGCCTTCGTTGAGAGGACGGGTCCTCTACGTATGGCTCTGTCGATAGACATCTGGCCTTGCTCAGCTGAGCATACAAGGAGGACCCATGTCAGATTTACACAGCACAGGACACACAGCTTCATGTTGATACCTCTGTATCATTATTGAGTATCGAACTATCAATGAGAAATTTTGTGTACCTTGTAATCATTCCCTTTGCAAGCCAGCACTTTTCAGGGCCTCCGTCAGGCCACACGAGAGACCATAATTTATCATGCATTTATCACGCACAAAATGCATCCAGGATGCTAAATTTTCTAGGCCTCCTTTCCCCAACCTTTGCAGCCTTTTTTTTTGTTCCGAATATGGTCGGGCAATCACGGAGTTGAACATCAAGAGGATAGAGAGATTGTGAGTTGTTGCACGGCAGTGAACGAAGCAGCGCAGCTCCACGGCGGAGGAACACTACAACGCCACGAGATTGAATGTGAGCATCGTGAGCACATGTGTGAGAGAGTGAGAGAGGCAAAAAAGTGACTGTTAACGAATTTGACCAATGGGGGAAGAGAAAGAAGAGAATGAATCAGGCCAGGGATAACGGGGCGGTCCTTGAAGGCTTGTCGGAGACTGTAGACCGCCACAGTTATGCCGTCCGTGAGCGTATTTGAGTTTCGTATGAAAGGGGGGTTTTCGCTTCCCCCGGGACAGCCGATTAGATCTGCATATTCCCGACATCAGAAATGCTTTTCTGCTTCTTGTGAGCTCCGCCCGTCGGCACAAGGGCCTTGCGCTTCAACGATGCACTCTCCCAGGTACTCTTGGCGGGTTGTCGCTTACGGCGCCGCTCGGGAGTCAAGGAAGTGGTGGCTCCGCCCAAGGCGCCGTCCCTGATGCCACGCAAAGTCCCGTGGTAAAAGGGGTTCGAGAATCCCAGTGACTCCTGAGTGACTTCACCTCTCATGATGAGCTGCTGGTGGGTTTGGTGGAGACGGAAGGCCCCAACATTTTGTTTGTCCAGGTGAGCGAGTAGGGCACGACCGCTGTTTTTGGACTCGGGGGTAGCGCCATCTGCAGCAGATGCACGACCGGCTGCCGTCTCGGCGTTACCAGTGTTGCCATCGTTTGCGTTGTCCCCGTCTTCTGGATTGTCGCCATTTTGTCTTTCGGCATCGGAAACCTCGCTCTCCGCCACGTCTCCGAAGGTAATGAAATCGTCGAGAGAGAGATTTGCCTCGTCATCTTCCTCATCCTCATCCGTCCGGATCGAGGAATCTTCACTATCAAATTTCGGGATCTGGACAGGGCCCAAGCCTAGGTTTGGATCCAGTGGTAGTCCAGGAGTCGGCGCCAACCACTCACTTCCATAGAAATAGTTGGCCGGTCCTCGTGCCACGTCAAACGACTCACCCGAAACAAAGGATAGTTTCGGGAGCGAGAAGTAGTCGGACTGGAACGCCCCCGGAGACAGTCCCGGAGACAGCCCCGGAGACAGCCCCGGAGACAGCCCCGGAGACGGACCGGGGCGGCGCTTCTTCTGTGGAGTAAAGACCATCAATGTTCTCGTGTGGGGGTTCAAAACGCAGACGCGTTTCCTGCTGGTACTGAACCCCATGGAGAATGGACTACCTGGGGCGGCCTCTGAGTCCGATGACCCCCGGGACGCAGTACGTCGCATAGGGCTGGGTTTGGGAATGCACACGGGCTCTTCATCCTCGGTGGTCTCACCATCGGCTGTCTGGTATTAGCCTCTCACACCACAGCATACTGTCAGTCCACGTCGACTCACACTCATAACCATCAGATTCCTCGTCCTCGTCCTCCTCCGCAGGCATGTCTTGGACTATGGAAGGGGTCGAGACGGCCGTGGCCTCATTTGAGCGGCCAATCTCCCCAAAGGTCCCAAAAGGATCAAGGGATCCGTTGTAGGGAAGACCGGATCTCTCGAAAGGATCCATGGAGAGATTCAGGTCATTTCCTGGCCCGCCTCCCAAAGGGTCACGGAACCAGGAAATGGGCGCCGGGTTCTCATCTTCCGAGAATCCTTCAAACTCACCAGCCCCATCATGGTCCCAGTACGTCATAGACTCGGAGGAATTGTCGTCATCGCCGTGCTCAATCTCACGACGAAATCGGGAATCGAGGGCATCCACAGGCACGAAAATGTCGGGGAAGAAGCTGTCGTGATTGTCCTCGGTGTCGTCGGTATCCGTGTCGGACTGGGGTAGCTCGGCGAAGTGAACATGGCGTTCACCTGGGGTTGCAGGAATATCCACTGGTGTGTCTTGGGGAATTGGCGGCAGTTCTTGTTCGTCAGTGAAGCCATTCCAGCTTTCGGCTTCACTGCTGGTGTCGTCCACGGAGTGGTCGAGAGCACCATTGAGCACCTTGTGCGAACCTTTCTGCGGGGTGCTCAAATCATCCTCATCTGAGTCGTCATCATCGGCATCATCCGCCTCGTCATCGCTCAAGTCGAAATCAGGGGTCGGCCGAGGGGAGCTAGGTTCATTGGCTATGTGCTCCTCCTCGGCCGCAAAGACATGTTCCGCGTCGTCGGCATCGGAATCACTGACATCTTCCACGCCTGAATAGCCTTCGTCGTTGGACAGGTTGGCGGGAGAGGACAGTGAGGAGGAGGAATCGTTGGAGGAGGAGGAATCGCGGCGTGGCTGGGGTGCTGGTCTCTTGGGACCCTTGATGGGACGCTTGCCGCCCTTGACGGCCTTGCCGCCCTTCTTGGGAACGCGGGATGAGCGTCCCGGTATCCGGATTATGGGCATGCTGGGTTGCTGGATGCTGGGTATTATTGAGTGTTGGGTTTCGGATATGGTTGAGTGGTGTTCCAAGCGTCTCCTCAGTGATGGAAGAGGATCAAGGTGAACTCGAGGGAGGTGAACTCGAGGGAGGTGAACTCGAGGGGTGTCGACTCGAGTCTGTGTTCGGAGAGGGGGGAGGGGGGAGAGGGCGTGTCGCGGAGATGCCCAATGGCGGGTGGGGTGGTGATGGTCTCAATCCTGTTGGTGCTTGGAGACAGACCTTTCCTGGTGCTCTCTGGATGGCGAGACAGGCTCGGGCCACGCTGCAAAGGTCTGGATAACTTCGTCGAAGAGTCGGTATACTCGGAAATGCTGCGGGACTACGGGGCACCCAAGCTGGGGCCCCGTAGTGGGCGTTTACAGCACAGCGAAGACCGAGAACATCTTGACAAATGGGGGAGGTCGACGAAGTTAGAATCAGTGGAGTCTGGATGCTGTGATGGTGTTTGTAATGCGACTTCGTTGTCTTGCAGTGTTGGTCCGGTTGGGATGGCAGGAGAGGAAGGACAGGCCCGCTCGATAGAATTAGGGAGGGGCCGGAATTTTAACCAGACTGATGCCCGGCTCGAACTTTTTTTGTGGGTCGTCATCCTGCGCTGTGAATGGTCGACCACCTGGCCCACCGTCGTACCACCCTGTCCGCCGGCGTCAGAGCTCCTGCAGATCCCTGATCCCTGTCCGCTGGCTCGGTGGGACTAGGTACTATACTAATTACATAGCGAGATGCTCATCAATTGTCGACATGCTGTGTAGTCCACGATAGTCACCGTCATGCATCTGGCACCAGCGTCTGGCACCAGCGTCTGTCACCAGCGTCTGGCACCAGCGTACAGCTAACTAGGTACTTTGTGTCTGTCTTGTGGATGCCCTGGGACTTAGTAGTGTCTGGGGTTGTCCGCCTTGCCGGTACGAAGTAAGAGAACCACTCTAACCACGGCACACCTGCATGCGCATGTGTAGTTTGTTTGACGGCAGTAGTGGTCCAGGTCCCCAGAGCCCGTTCCAGTTAGGTGGTCTCAGCTGCAGTTCACCACGGGCCAGCGTCCAACCAGCACTCGACGCCGCCATCCAAGCCGTCAGCTCGCCTCCCGAGCGTCGACTCACAGATGTCGGCGATGACTCCACCGCATGACAAGACACGACATAACACAGCACCTGCACCCCATATTATGACTACAGACTGCATGCTGGTATACATGAGGAACTATGCGCCGTGTCGGGTGCATAGTCCTTTACCAGCACATCAAGGGTCTCGTCTGGCCGATCGACCCGCCGCTCGACATGGTCACCGCCGTTTCGAGACGCAAGGGCAATCAATGAATGACATGTCCTGCACTGGTCATGCATGTGCAGTATCAACCACGATGGTGATGCTTCTGACCGGCGGCGGCGGGGACACATCTTCCAGGCAGGCACTTCTCTCGACTCCCGAGTGGACTCTCGTCCTTTGACCGAGAGCAGACGAGGTTGTCCAGATTGTCAGCCACGAGTGACGACAGACTGGGGCCATTGGTCTGCCGGGCCCACTTCGATCTCTGGGTCAGGGTCTTGGCCAGGGTCCGGATCACGGACTCTGGAGTATCTCGCATGCGTAGCCCCACGCCAGATCGATATTGCGTTTGCCGCTCGCCAAAGAAGAAGAAAAAAGACTCTTCTGCAGATGTAAATATCTTCAAGCTCTCCTCGACTAGGCGTGGGCCCTTTTGTGTGTCATCGCAGAACCGGTGACTCATTCTCGTCATCCCACACAAAGTAAGAGCAAAGTGGAACGCAAGGAACCCATATCTAGCAGCCCTTCACGATAACAGTAGCGCAGCACGCGCAGCAATTGGCCACCCTTGCCAATCCCTCTCCGACTTCCGTTCCCAGCCAGCCAGCTTGACAAGACGGGACGGACCCCTAGACTACTATGGCCATGAAACATTGGAACTCCGGGAACGGTTGTCAAGCTGTTTCAAAAAAGGAGACCACCTGAAAATCAAACTTTGCAGGTGCTGCTGCTTGGAGACCCCTGTCAGACCAGCCGGCTTCTTACATATCATATGTGCCTATGAAGCGCTGACATAATATGGACAGGGGGAATCAGACTTCACTCCCTCCTGACGGTCTCTCTGACATCTGTTGCTCATCAATACATGTGCGATGAGGAAATCCATGATGCTTGCCGATGTCGCGACCGCTTCCCCGGGCATACTGCCGGTCCTTCCGACTGGATGCCTTATATCGTATTGCGCCTCCATACTTGTGCTAGCTTACGATGCCAGCCCATCTAGAAAGAACTCGACTCTGCACCCAACAGGCTCCGGCAATGCCAATCGATGGCAGGCGGGGATCCAACCATGTCTGGCCAACTCAAACAATCATAGATGACCACTGTCTTTGCTAGCCCTGCAGATCAGCCCCCAAACTCGGCAGATCGACGTCGTTTTCAAGCCGGGCGCCACCTTCTGCTCCGTCTAGGCTTGGATCCATTCAAGACATCGTGGCCTCCCATCCGTCGCTGGGGAGCCTAGAAGTGAACATGCACTATGCGGGGAAACCCCATCTGCCGCTTATTCTCGACTATACTGGGTCGGGAACCCACTTGTAGACTAATACAAATGTCTCATGTTGGACAGGGGTACACCAATTTGAGAATCATGTCAACTCCATTAATACATTTGTTCGTAATTAATGTCTCTTGTTGTTCAGAGCTCCTTTTCTTCTNNTTTTTTTTTTGTGAGATTCTACATGACAGCTAAAGAGCAAGGACAGACATGAAGGTAGATATATACATACAAATATCCACTCATACAGTACGATAACGAGGCAGCCCCGGCCGTTCTCTCGTTGTCAACGCAACAGTATGGAACATTATTACACGCCGAGAGCTTTTCAAGCTCTAGCTCGTTCCC
>MUZH01004382.1:0-98147 GCA_003012965.1 Juglanconis oblonga | reverse complement strand
CCCCCACCACCACCACAACGTCCATCTACCAGATTACACCAGCAAAGAGTCGAACGAGGTTTTCTCCCCAATCGCTTGCCCCGCCCCAGAAACCCTCTCGTCTCGTCGCACACTCTTGAGCAACTCATTCACCGCAAACGTGACCGCGTTCACCAACCCGATGTACTGCGAAAGACCCTGCAGCGCATGCATCACACCCTGATCCTCCGGCATGCGGCCGTGCGCCTCCATGAAGCAGTTGACCATCCACGGCAGCCAGAGGATGATGTAAGCCAGCGGGTACACGTTGAGCAGCAGCGTGCGGCGGATCTCCCGCTCGGCCTCCTTGGCGTCATCTCCTGCGGCGCGAGCGGGCCCGGGACGGCTGCGCGGCGTCGATTCTGACCATGGGCTCTTGGACGGACGGAAGAACATGCGGCGCTGGTCCTTAGGCTCGGGGTGCCACGGCGGTGGCGGGAGTCCCGGGGTGGGAGACGGCGGTGGCTCTTTGGGCGAGGTGACGATGGTGGTCTCCGTGACATAAGGGTGAGGTTGGTAGGTGGGGTAGGGACATGCTGGAAAGACTGGCCCTGAGGGGGAGACGTTGACCGGTTTGGTTACTTTGAGACATTGACTATGGTAATTGGGCACCGGCTCCGTTTCCTCGGGCGTGTCGTCAACGGACACTTCGAATGAGCGTTTGACCTTAGGACATTGATTATGGTAACTTGGGCCTGGCTGCATATCCTCCGGCGGGTCATCAACGGACACCTCGAATGAGCGTTTGACCTTGGGGCATTGACTATGGTAATTCGGGGCTTGCTTCGCTTCCTCCAGCGGGTCAACAGATACCTCAAAAGAGCGTTTAATCTTGGGACATTGGCTGTGGTAGTTCGGTCCTGGCTTCGTTTCCTGCGTCGCATCACTGAAAACCTCAAATGAGCGTTTAACCTTGGGACATTGACTATGATAGCGCGGTCCAGAGTGTTCCGGCGCCTCCTTCCGGCGGCTCTCGGTCAGATCTAAAGAGCGCTGGGATCGAAGAACCATTCTTTCATGCGGTCGGCTCGAGTCTTGGCTTACCCTCGAATAAATAGGCGGTAGGGCATTCGTATACTCGTCGTCGTCGTCGACAGAGACCCCAAAAGACCGCGCCACCTTGGGACACTGGCTGTGATATCGTGGCCCTGGGTCTTGGCTTTCCCACAAGGTAGTAGTAGATGCAGGTGCCGGGGCACGAGGTGAGGTCTGCTCATGGTTCTTCCAAATATGGAAGGGCCACTTGACTCGAGCAGACTGTCTGTGAGGTTGTGGCCTGGCTGACCGAATTCTCAAGGGAACCGTCTCGAAAGACGATTCCATGTGTGCCTTGGCAGAATTGACCGACCAGGCAGATCGGGTGTCTTTGGTGACTGGTAACGTCGTAGCGGTCCCCCGTCTCTCACTGACAGACACTTCCAAGGACTTCTGCACTTTCGGGAATTGGCTGTGATAGGGCGGGCCCGGAACCAGCGACGTGGATGAAGGTGAGCTTATCATAGGTGACGACTCTGGAGGATGCGTGCCCATGGAGGCCCTGAAAGAGCGGGTGATGTTTGACAGTTGGCTGTGGCGACGCGGGTCAAGGCCTAGCTGTGTGATTAGAAGCCGTGCCTGCGACGGGGTCTTGATGGGGTATGTTGAATTGATCAGACCGGGGTGTCGGGCATAGATCCAGCGCGAAATCTTTTCTATTTTGCTGTGGATGGCCGTCTCCCTCTCTTCATAGTCCGTCCCAGAACAATCGTATCCTTGGAGGGGAAGTAAAAGGCTTGAATGGCGTTCCACTTTCGTGTCGCGAATCGACTTCGTTTCGGCTTCCACTGGAGAACGGAATCCTGCGGCTCTTGACCAAGCAGACTTAGTAGACGTGCGGCTGAGAGGCTTGTTGCAGGTGTATTTCTCAGGCGCAGTCTTCATATTGTCTGTGGCGGAGAAGAATGAATGATGGTGTTTGTGAACGAACCACCAGATAAAGGCGTACATGGAGATGGTGAGGAGCATGATGGCCAGTCGCCATCCTTGTGTCAGAGCGTACCGCAGGCCTGGCCTCGTTGCGGGAATCCAGCACCAGTTGAAGTCAACAGGCTGCAAGTCATTCGTTATCAGAGCAACGACGCTGGTGAAGATAGGAATGACCCATGTCGGGGAGCAGATGAGCAACTTCTTCCACCAGATAGACAAGTTAGGCAGTTGTATCAGCCGAGTGACTGTCAGAAACGTGATCAAGACGATGGCCAGAATGGTGAGGTCGACGGCTTGGGCTGTCATCTGTGCGAAGAAGCCGTTGATCGTACAGGCACGTCCTGGATGCATCTGGTGGCTATCCACATATATGAGGCCCGAAATGGAATTGTTCAAGGCGTTTGAGAATTCTGCAGGGATTGTGAGCCATGGTCAGAAGATGTGTACGTCGAGATGATTTGGTACGGGCAGGCGAAGAGCAGACAGACGGAGGACAAGATGCAGAACAGGAGTCATACCGGCCAGACACAGATTCACGATGAGAGCATAACGCGGAGAATTGCGTTTTCCGCTCGAGGTCAGACAATAGAGCAGAACTGCCAATGTAGCCAGGCACGACACTAAGCTGCCCGACACGGCGAGCCTAGACGCGATGCCATCGTACGCCATCCTTGGAGGTAGAGGCTCCAAGAGACAAACAGTGTGTGTACCAAACTGATAGATGATGGATATGGTGATCGGGTGGAAGATGGCCAGTCAAGTGGGCAACATGTCGGATTCGTTTGTAGTCTCTCGGCCAGACAACGCCAAACCCAGGTGAGGCGGAAAGGCTGAAAGACAAATCGGCCAAGTCCCACGTTATATCTCGAGCCGATGGCCCGTCAGCGATGCTCTGAGAACGCAAAAGAGACTTGAGGACATTGTGTCTAGGTTCAGAAGTAATGACGGTGTAAGGCTAATTGCGATTATGACGTTGGGTATACGCACGTCTTGTGAGTAGGATAGAAGAGGAGAGGTGAGGTCGTTGGTAAAGATATCGTAGCAGTATGCTCGGGCGTTAATCTAAATGACTTCACGTAGTTTGGAGTATGAGGAATGGATAGAGTCTCTCCTGGCGGCTTGGGACAAGCGCAGGAGCTGAAAAAGCAAGGCTAGATGCGGGATTGCCATCAAGCTTGACTTCTGAGTTCAGTACTTTTAGTTTTAGGGTGGCAAGACAGCCTCAAGGCTTGCTTTCGGCGCACGGGTGATTGCTGCACAGCCAATATGTCGGGGGTGTCCGCCGTTACCTCTCCGAAATTGACTCATGCAAATCATCAGTAAGATAAGAAAAGAAGTCTGTATGTGAGAGCATATTGTTTTAGGCAAGCTCGGAGCTCGAAAACCCATCTAGATACTCCCGAGGTCAGTCACCCTTCCTGTCTTTCCTCATCAGAGTCGTTAAGAGCCTGGGCAGAGGACAGTGGCGCTAGCTAGCTAGTACTTATTAACTCGCCGTATCACTACCTAAGTTCTATAGGTTCTCTATTAATTGCTAAATCGGAGACACCGAGCGAAGCCTCAAGCTTATTCATCTTTCGAGACTATTCTGCATCTTTCATTAGACTGGTGGCCAAGTCTTGCTTTAACACAAAATCTTAGCAGAACTCGGTATGCCCTTTTGCAGATCATGGGGCCGTACAGCGAGCCTGAAGTGGCAGCCATATTTCAGTTATATTTTCATATTGGGCCACAAGGCTGGAGGCTCAAACGGATGGGGTCACTGTGCAGGTAGCCGAGGATCCACTAGGACTAGGTAGGTAGTGACATCGGATGCAGGCGCCGGCTTGGCGGGGCACTGGGGTACTGGGGTACTGGGGTACTGGGATACTGGGATACTGGGGCACTGGGGCACTACCCCACCTGAGGTACATAGTACTTGTACTGTAGTACACATCGCTACCACGGGTGGTGCTGTGCTAGCGGTTGCTCTGCCGACAATACAAACAGGTACTAACCATTCAACGTCACACCTACCTGCACAAGACAAACACATGCATCTGTCAATGCCATTGTGTTTCTTATGTTTCTGCATCACATCGTTTGCAGCCGACTCGCAACCTTTGCATCCGCTCAACTCTGACCTCAACTTTGATCTCAACTTTGATCCAAGCACCCAAGTCTCTTTTCCGACTTGGCGGCGCATGCTGTACTTGATCCAAACAGTCAACGGTCCAGAATCCCAGGCACGGATATCCATCCTCCGTATCTGTACGGTGGACGGTGGCACGTCACACTTCGATTACACTTCGATCGGCACACCTCATCCGGCCCGTCACAATGGCCGAGTCGGCGTCCGTGGGCTCGAGCGCCTCGCATAGGTCGCACAGCCTTTTCCAGGTCTACCTTCGCCTGCGCCCGCCCACTGCGGGCTCATCCTCCACCGAACGCTTCATCACCGTGGAACCTTGTGTCCCCGATGCTCCTTCGACAGCACCAACTCACATCACCCTGAACCCTCCCAACGATCGACGACGCGCCATCGAGAGGTTCGCCTTCACGCAGGTCTTCGAGGAGGATGCCACCCAGCTGGACGTCTTCCATTGCACTAGTATCCTCCACTTGGTCGAGGGCATTCTCGCTCCCCATGGAGGCGACGGCACCGACGCCCTCCTGGCTACATTGGGCGTCACTGGCTCTGGAAAGGTATCTTATCTTAACACCCCCCTCTCTCTAAGAACATTGCAATCAATTCCCGAGGGAGGACAGTCGTGACCTCTGGGACGGTTTACTAACGCGCCTGGAAACACGCAGTCGCACACAATACTCGGCTCGCGTTCTCAGCGTGGCCTTACACAGCTGGCCGTTGATGTTCTATTCCGCTCCATCGGAAACAACATTGCAGACACTGATACAGACCTCACACTCGAAGCCTCCATCAAATCCTCGGACGTCTCCGAGGCAATCATCTCAAGCGCCCCAGCCTTCATAGAAGCTGTCTACGGAGACTCTTCTGCACAGCTGCGCTCACCTTCGCGGCCACAATCTTCACAAAATGTACGAGACCGTAATCTTCCTTCTCTCGTTGTTGTTCCAGCTTCAGATGCCATGCATCCCGACCTCCAAGAGTTTGTCCACGAGTCCGATCCTCGCGTGTCCACCCCCAAGAGCATCCGGCTTGTTCGCAAGGAGGACTACACTGCGTCCTCCCCCTGTACTCCAGAGCAGTTTCGTTTGAATGTGCCTGCCTCTACTCGTGGCAACGCATATCTCTCCGTCGCTGGCCGCCAGCCTCTACAAGCGAGGGTTGGCAATGTCAACACGCCCAGCAGACCCCTTTCCAAGCATTACATGAGTGTCACTACTTCCGCAAGTCAGAGGAAGAGAAGTGCTAAGACCCCCTTTTTCAAGGGTGACCAACCAGTGCCACCAACACCGCGTCGACACCTAGCCAGACCTTCTTCTCTGCCTCGGGTGCCTGATATCAGCACCGTCGACGTCCCATGCGACCCAGCAGCCGAGTACGTGGTCCTTGTATCAATGTACGAGGTCTACAACGACCGAATTTTCGATCTTTTGACGCCGCCTGTTCAGTCGGTTGCCACCAAAGAATTTCGACGACGGCCGCTACTCTTCAAACCGACCGAGCTGTCTCCCGACAGGAAACTCGTGGCCGGACTCCGCAAGATTGTCTGCGCCAACCTGAACCAGGCTCTAATGATCCTCGAAGCTGGCCTGCATGAACGACGTGTTGCCGGTACCGGAAGCAACAGTGTCAGCTCCCGAAGTCATGGATTCTTCAACATCGAAGTTAAGAAGCGGAAGAAGTCTAGTAGCAAGCGGCACGAGTATCCATGGGGCGGCAATGCGTTAACCATCGTGGACCTGGCTGGCAGTGAGAGAGCCAGGGACGCAAAGACTGCTGGAGCGACGCTGGCAGAGGCAGGCAAGATCAACGAGTCGCTGATGTATCTCGGCCAGTGTCTGCAGATGCAGAGTGACGTTGGTGGTAGCAGCAAGGTACGTCATGCTGAAGCGAATTCCCGCGGCATGTTAACTGATAATCGAGTAGCCAAGCATCGTGCCGTTTCGACAATGCAAGCTCACGGAGCTGCTGTTCTCAAATTCGTTTCCCTCTTCGTCTACGCTCAGCCAGTCACAATCTGCCCGACGCAATCCACAGAAAGCCGTCATGATCGTCACAGCGGATGCTCATGGAGACTACAATGCAACATCTCAGATACTCCGTTACAGTGCTCTCGCGCGAGAGGTCACAGTACCCCGAATCCCCTCGATCACTGAGACGATCCTCCAAGCAAATGCAGCTTCCGTACGTACGCCAGACCCAGGCTCATGCGGCAGCCTCAGCCTCAGCCCCGTTCTGTCACCGACTCATGTCCTCCAACGGCCACCATTTTTGCCACCGGGCAACACGATCGTAAACCCGAAAGCCCAGCGAAGCTTCTCGCCGATCAGTACGGTGTCCTCGGAGGATCGTGTGACAATGGAACACGCAGCACTCGAGATTTCTCGACTAGCCGAGGAGAACAGACATCTCCAGGACTCTCTTGCACGTGAGCAGGACGGGCGTGTCACGGCTGAAGCACGCCTGCTTTCTGTGGAAGACAGGATGTTGGAGCTTGAGCAGGCAATTCGTGAGGATTGTGTCGCGGAGTTTGAGCAGAGGCTGGTCGTTGAGCTGGCACGTTGGAAGGCGGGAATGCAGATGGCAATTGAGCGGGGCGAGGAGCATTGGGATCGTAAGATGGAAGTGTTTGAGCGGAGCCTGGCTTTGCAGGTGGCTGTCTCCGAGCCCGATGGTGGTTCGGGTGATGGTGCAGAAGACAAAGAAAACTTCCTGGTTGAGTCTCCCGAGGAAGAGAATGAGAGGCTGCGGCGCGAAGTGACGATTCTGAAGAGAGAGCTTGCGGGACGAAGTCCAAGCAAGAGGATGCCTCTCATGGACAGAGACGACTTCATGACGAGTGCCAATGGCAGCCCGCGCTCGGCAAGATCTCGGCAAGTGAGTAGGAACATCCACGATGAAAACGTCCAAGGCGAGATGATCCATCGGAGACTGGAGGACCTGACCCTGAAGGTTGGAGGCGGAAGCGCGAACAGCAGCCGGGCTAGTAGCAAAAGCCGGGCTGATAGCAGCGCAACCCCGATGAAAAAGGTCAGGAAACTGGTCGCCAGGAAGTGGGAGGGTGGCCTAGAAGGGATGGATGATCCTTTCTGAACGATTTTGGGTCCGCAGTTTCGGATACCCAGTTTCTTTTTGTCGTCGGGTGCTGTCCTTGCGAGGAACAGGGGTAGCGCGTGGCTGCTATGACTTGCCACGATTGATAATGGATACTTATGATAGGCATCGGAATGGGGCGTGTGGGTGGTCTGGAAAACGTATGATGATAGATATACCCTGCGCATGGGAAGAGTGGCTTGACTTATGGATGGACTAGACCGAGCCAGCTGTTTGACTGTGGATGGATGAGCTGTTTGGTCCCGTGGTAACAACGTCGGTGGTATATACCCAAGCTTTTGATTTCTCTTCCATGGAGCTGTACGAGAATACGAATGTTCATTTCATTTGAGCCTTTTCCCAACCGCACAGGTCTGTCTGTCGTCCGGAGGGCTCCTAGTGGCTTGGACAGCCGCTCGGTGGGGTTGATATGGTCCCCAAGGTCAACAAGGGACACCGCATAGGTTGCTTCAAAGCATGACCCAGTCGAGTCCCAGCTACGGTGAGTGTCCAGATCGAGACATCGGTGAAGATGCAAGGGAGTGAGGCGCACAACAATGAGAGCAGTGGCTTCTGGGTAACTGCCTCTCTTCGGTTTCCGCCGAGCACAGGTTCCCATTGCTTGCTGACGTAGGGAGTCGGGTGCGAGCATATCCAGAAGTTGCACAGATCATCAGTCTGAGTTCGGCAGCAGACAGGATCTCAACCTGCTCTCTGACTTTACAGCTGATGTCGTAAGCATGCGCACTGGGGGCACCTCATCTCTTATCTTTCTTTCGACACGCTTTGGACAGGCTGTGAGAATGAGTGTACTGATCTCTCCAACGCTTGTACGATCACGAATGTACTATTGCTCACTAGCTGTGCCGGAAGTGTCGTTTGCTCTCGAAGGGAACAACGATAGGACTTTTGTCATGAGGTGTTGTACCTGTACATATTTTCGGTCCTCTTCAAGAATTACGTCCCTGACAGACTTCATGAGTTCATCAGTGGCCGATCTAGATTTATGGTCATCGTCGTGGTATGCAGTCCAACTATGGAGAATCGATCGCTTGGCCAAGAGACTCAACTTTACGGTGTGAGGCGAGATTGCCGACAGTGGAAACCATCCCCTGAAGGTTTTTTCTTTCTTTTTCTCATTTTGTTCCCGATTTGTCCTTTGCCTGCCAACTTTCCTGGATCTAGCTGTCCGAAGAAGCAGAAGCCTGGCGGGCCACGGTTGGCGGCGCCGATCTCAGCTCCCCGGCTCACGGTCACCAGTCAGAAAGTCTGGCGTTCCAAAAGACAATCGGACGTTGGATCCATGCGCGCCATTGAGATGGTCCTGCAACGCAACGCAGAGCCAACTCTGAAGCGGCACGCCCCAACATAACATAGGTAGTCCCAAGGGCGGCGGCATGCGTCGCGAGCGTCCCAAAAACCCTCGGTCTTCGGCGCGCGGCGAGCCAGGGTTTGATGTAGATCCATTTCAGGTGCGGCCCGCAAGTACACGAGGTAGATAGATTGGACGAACTGCCCATGCCGCTGTCCGAGACCTACGCCCAGTCTCTGTCGTGTCAGGGACCAGAAGGATGCATGGCCTCTCCTGCAGGCCATCGATCCGTTGTGCCACAACCCGATCAATCTCGGTTCGACATGCAAGATCAAGTTGCTTCTCTTGATTCTCAGGTGCAGTTGTCATTACTGATTTGGGGGTCACTCGGGACCAGGGCACGAAAACATGGTTTCTTTTTTTTTTTTTTTTTTTTTTGGTCTTTTCTCTCTCCCAGGCCTTGGCTTTCGAGGATGCTCCCAACCGAGGGAGACCACCAGCCGCCGCCTTTCTGATCATTCTCTGACTACGATCAATAAGATTGATCCTTCTGTCCACCCCACATAGGCCTCTTCTCCTCTGCCGTTGTCGGCTCGGCTCGCAAACTTTGCTCTGCTTGTCCGGGCCTTGCTTTGGCTCTCCCGGCCTGTCCATGCCTCTGCTGCACCGCCACCATGCATCCAGAATGTCCTTACGCCATACGTCTGGTATCAATAGTACGTGGTGGGACAGAAATACACTGCTTTGTTTGCTGAAAGTGCAGAATCCCGAAGGAGGAAGCAGCCTTGGCAGGAAAATCGGGTTGATTCCTGCCTATTGAAGGAGATATTGGCTCGTAGAGGCAAGGAACCGTTGTCGACGATGGTGATATCATGGGTGTCTTTTGCGTGGTGGGCTGAACTTCCGGTTTTGCTGCTAAGCGATAGACCGCAAGCTTGTCAAGAGAGCTTGCTCGAGGAGGACTTCTGCCATTTCGTCTGGGCCACCTAATACCACTTATTAAAGATCCCGACTCCCCAGCAGTCGTGGAACTCCAGACAAGACACTCGCAGACCTTCACGCGTGCACGATCCAATCTGCTTGGGCAAAATAATCACTTGTCACTTGGCATTCCTTCCGCTGACTCGCCATGGGAATCGTTCTGTCTCTCTTCCACTGCTACTCGATGACCTCTACCTCACCCGAGGAGAAGTCATACGCATGTCCTGATTGGGATCCCCATGCGGCACTTGCCAGGGAGCTCAGGGGCAAGAAGATCCACGTCGATATGACCAAGAGCTTCGAGCACTGGCCAGCTGGGGCCAGGCATCCTGAGTACGAGCGTCTTCTGCGCGAGACCAACCGGGTGCTGGAAATGTGAGCGGTCGAACAGTTCCATCGAGGCCCCCTGTTCTGTCTGTTCACGTCTATGGAATATACGTGCTGAGTCTCCTTGTGTCACAGCGCTTTTCCAGACCCACTACAATGCAAAAAATTCAAGAAATGCGACTTTGCTTTGTTTGCTTGCAGGTAAGTAACAAGATGGGCGGACGGACGCTGTCACACCTCCGAATTCACCACTAAGTAACGAAGATGGTGGCCAAGTGCCGACTGGGAAGACCTCTATACCGCTATGCTCTTCACTGTCTGTCTGTTCGCTTGGGATGATTTCATCGATACCAACGAGGATGCTCTTTCTTCGAACTTGGAAATGGCCAACATCTGGCGTCAGAAAACACTCGCCTACTTCAAATACCACCTCAAGCTTTCTCCGGAAGAACAGGTTGAACCATTCTGTCCGCACAACGTCTGTCTGCTCTTTAAGCAATTCGCAGAGAGGTTTTGCCAGAACTTTGGAGAAGGTACGTACATGGGGCATATCCGGATGGCTATGGTGATATTCTGGGTTGCAGACGGGAGCTGACCGATGATCCTTACACTCACCAGTTCAACGCCGCAGGATGTTTTCCAAGATCGAAAACTTCGTCCAGCACAACAAGATGGAGCAAGAGGAGCGCCTGTCAGGCCGCATCCCCAACTATGAGGAGTACATGCGGATTCGTTACGGAGTGACGGGTGTGCGCATGTTCAGTCTTCTTCTGGAGTAAGCTTGTCCTTTTTTCTTGTCTCGCAATGTATCTACTGTCGAGAGAGAGAGAAAAATCTCCATCTCCAGAAACCAACGCTGAAATTACCAGGATCACAAACCAAGCTGCATTGCCATCGTGGGTTATGGACTCACCTGAGATGGATGCGATCATCGAAGAGTGCAATCTGATCATTATCATGTAAGTCGTCCAGATTCTGCAATAGTGCTCAGAGACTGACCATGAGCCCCGCCACTAGTGTCAACGACATTCTGTCACTCAAGAAGGAGATTGTGAGCATTCTCTTTCGGCCCTCTGAAGCAAGCTGTTCAAGAACATCAGCTGACCATGGTCACTATAGGCCACCGACTGCATCATTAACGTCGTCCCTGTCTTGTATAAGAGCGGCTTGTCGCTTGATAGCGTCATCTCCCTTCTCATAGAGGAGATGCATAAGTCCCGAGATAGACTCGACAGCATGGCCACCAAGGTGGACAACATGACTCGGTCCGATCCGCGGTTGAATGCCAATGTCACGAAGTTCATCGACGGGATTCGTATCATGGATACGGGCACGCTTCTCTACTCGTACGTGCGGGCCTCCTTAGGCTCTTGATTGCCTCAGAGGTGCTAACTCTCGCAGGATCGAGTCGGAGAGGTACGGTGTGCTCAAGTATCAGCAGCCCGATGGAACTCTCGACATTATCCTTTAGGGGATTTCGGCGTGTCGTGCTTTCAGACCACTATACGTTGTCTTTTTGGGGGACGAATTTTCATTTGTATTTTGTATTGGTGGACAGGAGGCTAAGTGGGCCGTTGAACTAAACGAACTCTAGGAACCGCCTTTGAAGCCGCAGGTCCGTCATCTGAAATTATCGGGATAAAACAAAACGGGCGCATCATGGTGCTACGCAACAGCCTTCTTTTTACGACTGAAACGCTCATGTTTTCAACACTTTTATGAGTCGACGATAGTTTACTTAGATCAACGCCTCAGGGTGCACCTCATGTTTGTTATATGAATATCTCTTTCAGACTAGCACAATCCTTCCCGTTGCCTCGTTTTGACACAGCCGGCCCCTGGCCGTCACCTTGATAAAAGAGTCCCATCAAGCTGAAGGGTTGATTGCTGCCTTTGGGCTCATCAAGCAAAACATCATCACTGCAGAACCTCCAAACGTCTGGACACCCAGAGCTCAAATGTCCCAGGTTTCCATAGCACCCCTGCGGCTGATCTGGACCTCTTCGCCCTCGCGTACCAAGCTTTTCCGTTCTTTCAGACGCCGCTGGTCGATCCAGTTCCCATGAACCTGCGCCTTGACGTGGAAGGGCAACTGGACGACAGCAATCGGCTTGGTGAAGTCACGACTGTCGAGGATGACCACCTCGCACAGATTGGTCAATGTCCTCTCGGCCAGGAACATGATCCACCCATCCCCTTCCTGGGCGTCGTCGGATCGCGGGATGAAAATGGGCTCCTGGACCTTGGAACCTTTTCCTACGTAGTAGACCTCCGTCTTGCCAGTCGAGTACCGATGCTGCGCCACGCCGTCAAGCTCGATCCTGACCATCGCCTCATCCGTCTCCCCTTCCGGCGCAGTATCGCGGTGCTCGGGGGGCGTCATGACATTCAGCCAAGCCACGTCATACGGTTTGGTAAGAAACCGCTCATCGAGGCGGGGGAACTCGCCCGGATAGTCTAGAATGACCTGCGTGTCGGCAACCTTGGTGTCGGTGGGCTGCGAGAGGTCGAGCGTGAAGCGGACCAGATCGGCCTTTGTGTCTGGGGCGGGCATCCTTCCGTCGTCCGGAGGGAAGAACGGGAATCCGTTGTCGTGAACCTGTTGATCAGCATTTAGCCAAATCACCTTTCCGTACGGAGCAACATGGCTACCGTCACAGAACCCTCTGCCCATGGTACTGGAGTCGGCTTTGCGTCTGGGATNNAGAGCTTGCTGCCGTCATCTGACTCCCACGCTCCAGCGGTATGGATGAGCATCTCGTTTTTGTTGTGATAGACTCGATACTCCCCCTCTTTCCACCCTTCCGGCAGCTTGGTGCTCTTCCGTCTGGGAACGGCGATGAAAGTCGCGGGTCGATCATAAGTCCAAGCCCAATGGTGACCTCCCTTCTTCATCCTCTCCACGTTGGCCTCAAACGGCCAGAGAACCAGAATGAGCCAGTTTGGGGTGATTGCACAGTCATGGATAGGCGCGCACCAGGGGCTCTTGACCCACTGTTCGTCCTTCTTCTGGCCGTCCTTGTCGAGAGCGTACACGACGATGTCGGTACTGGCCAGACCCTTGGCTTCATACCCGTACACAACCAGCTCTTCGGTGAAAGGGTCGATCTTGGGGTGAGCAGTGAACGTCTTCGACTTGATCCCCTGATCCTCGAACGGGTCATACTGTATGGTCTCAAGCGTGTGCGGATCCACCTGGTACGGCAGCCCGCCCTCCTTCAGAGCGAGAAACTTGTCTGCCCACAAGACGACGTTGGTGTTGGCGGTCGAGTCCACGGCGGCCCGCACGCAAGGATGATGCGTGAACGGGTTGCGGTACAGTCCGAACATGGCCTTCCCGGCCTTCCTCTCGATCTTGAAGCGCTCCGTCTCGACATACTGCATCTTCAAGTCCACGCGGCCATCCTTGAAGCGCAGAGCCGAGACGTTGCCGTCGCCATCGAGGGGCACGTTGCCTGGATGCGGTGGCATGAAGGGATCGGTCATGACCCGATAGAAGGTGCCGTCGATCTCTGGTGGCACCGTCCCCAGCACCACGAGGTCGGCCACTTCACCCTGCAGACGGCACGGCTGATTGGAGCCCTGGAGGTCGAGTGCGTTGGGCCAGTTACTCTGGAGCTGGGCGGCATTCTTGCTCGTCGATGCGGAGGCGCCCATGCCCGCACGGTGCTCTGGTTCATCAACGCGGCTGGGTGCCATGGCGGAAGATGTACTTCACTATACAAGGTAGGGCGTAGAGAATTGTTGAACTGAAGTAGGGATGGATAAAGGACTCATCCATCCACAGTGCGTTTTGTGTCTTGTAGGAAGCTGGTGGGCCACAGATTTAGGGACCGATCCGCCAAGATATGTCCGTGGCTATACTCGGCAATGCTCGGGGAATTTAGAGTTTGGAAGCAACCTTATTACCAAAATCGAGTGACAGTCCGTCCTCCAGGAACCAACAGCGAGAAAGACCGTAGCCCTTGCATGTATACATAACTAAGCTGGACAAGGGTAATGGATATCCAGTACGGCCCGCTGGGCTCCACTCTATGGGCCAGCCTTGCACACGCGGCTGTCCACTAGTATTCAGCTCTGAGAGCAGATTCTATTGTTTTGCAGGACCACCTCGACGCCTGGCTCAGGGTTTTGACTTGCAAACATGAGAAAGGGATCCCAGCACAGTTGACTGACAGCCCCCCTCCCCAGTTTTGATATCAGTACTTTATTGTTGGAACATTTCGTGCAAGCCACATCATTATAGTGGTGGTGAACGACTGGTCACAAAACTTTCACCATACTTACTTCTACTCATGATTAGATGCCCAATTTTGCAACTCGTGTAAGAATACCTTCGTTAGGGCTCTGCACCTGCCGCTTTCTCTGACCACCCTCGCACTCGTCTTATGGACCAGTTTAAATACCAGTTTAAATACGACGTATGTACTGCGCCTGACTTGGTCATGGGCATCTGAAATCGCGTGACAATACCGGGAATGGCAGCGAAATTGTCTCTTGGATCGAAGAAGTGCCGCGTCGAGTATTCCACGCACAGCACGTACCAGCGTTCGAAGATGGGTTCCAAGGGAGATCGAGACACTGGCTCATCATTCGGTGGCCCTCCCACCAGCTCTCTGCTGGACAACTCGTACCACTTGTTCTCGGCGTCGCTGTATTTGAGCCAGGAGCCGTCCTCATAGGTGTTCCCCTGCCAGCACCGGAAGCTCAGCTGGTCCTCGCCCCAAATGGCCATGCGCCGACTCACGATGGCTTCCTGAAAACACCATGCGCGCTCGTTGATTGGTTCTATCGCATGGTTTTGTGGCAGTCCGACCCAGCATTCTTCCACGGCAGTGTTTTGTGACTGCGTCCGGACTTTTGCCGGTGCAATCTTATTGGGTGTGTTGGTGGAATTTCTCATTGACGAGAAGCCAAGGCGGGCATCAGGACTTCTTCCTGCTACAATGGTCAAATCGGCGTTGCCATAGATGTCGCAAATTTTCTGAGCCTCGCGCGCCCAGTCGTCTAAGGATGCCTGGTCTTTTCCCTGCATGATACACAATGCGTCGATCCATATGTACTGGTACCGCAGTTGTCGAGCAATCATTAGGCAATCTTGATACGACTTCGTCATAGAGGTCTCGTCGATGCCGGCTTGGTACGAGGACAGTGTGTTTGACGTGAGCTTGACTTTGTGTACGACGTCCTTGGAGTGTGTCTTGTCGTCCCATGAGTAAGACAGCGCAATATAACGGCCTTTCTGGCCTTTTGTGATAAGGAGACGAGGCCCGTTATCAACCAGCTGCCTCTGGCTTCGTCCGTTACCGCCCCCAGCCAGGGGAAGTGGCCCAGGGTCGATTGCCCGCGTGGGTAGCTCCCTCAACTCCTTGCCGCCGCATCGGGTATGTTCACCCATGCATTCAGACAGCCGTTTATTAACCAGGAGTGTCGGGTACTGTGGACTACCAGCCAATAACTGTACAGGCTCTCCCTTGCCGTGTATCCATGTTGATGCGGAAGACCCTTCGCACAAATATCCAGCATTAATAAATAGCAATGCTTTACCATTAAGTTCGAGATTGGGAATTGGTCTTATGGCTCACCTGGCGATGCGAAGATGTATGCCTGGCACAAGTATTGAAAAGCGAAGGGATCTTCTACTTGAAGCCTGATAGACTAGCTTCCGTGATCCCGCCTTTTCCAGCTCCTGCTTGGACCACCACTTGCATTTGCTCATGTTTTGCCAGATATTGTCTACTGGAAGGCCTCTGATATCAAGGTTCCATAAAAGGCCCGGTCCGTACCCTGTTACGCTCTCATCTAGCCCTTCACACATCTGGTCTTGTCTCCGATCATTTCCTCTTAACATGGTCTCTATTTCATCTGGCCCATCTGTCTTAAATCCGGTGCCTCTTCCACCTGGACGTCTTGTATTTGGTTCGTTCTTCTCTCACCGTTCCGTTTCTCACGCGGTCTCTCTTACATCTGTCCCTCCCATATCTGTTCCACTCACTTCCTCCCCAACCTCCTTGTCCCTTCGAGGTCCCTTAACCAGTTTCCTCCCCTTGTGAATTTCCCTGGCACCTACCACCCCCAACTATCCAACTAATTGTCTCACTAATTTATCAAGCCATCAACATCTGGCTTTCTGGACCGGATTGACTTGCTTGCAGTCATCGATTTTTGCCGACCACTTGCCGTTTCCCTCTTGGCTTCTGGCTTGACCAGGAGCGAATAAACGACACAACACAACAGTTTCGGGCTGTTGGATTTACCTCCAAGCCTGATATTCTTGGTGGCCATCGAGTTGGTTTGCGGACTACTGATCCTTGTTTCTCTTCTAAACTCTCACAACGTGAATCTCGAAGCGTGACTTGGACTGACAAGGCGATAAAACGTCACGATTGTTCTGTTCCGGTCTTCCCTGTCAAGGTCGTTCTTACATTTCTTGCTACGCTTGCCGCAATCTGAAGCCAATAGGCAGGCTGTCGCAAGGATCCTCCCCAAGTGTCCATGCACTCACCTTCAGCAACGAAGTCCAGCGAGCCGTCTTCTCTCCTCGGGACAATTTCACGTGACATCAACCGTGGCTCTTCCACCATCCGCGCCGTCAACGTCTTGCAAGACCAGCGAAAGGTGTGTTTTGGCGTCTCTGGCAGCTTTTGAAAACCATTACCAGCTCAGAGAGTCTTCCATTAGCCATCCTCATCACCTTCCAGGACAAGAATTGGGACTTGGTGTTCGGTCTCGGAAGAGTTCCATCGAACTTCAACAGTGGAGGGACCACTCGTGAGTATTCGCTTTCAATAGCAACCATCTTCAAGTTTTGTTTCGGTCCTCGTAAGATTCCCACAAAGGCCAACATCCAAGATTTTGGTCGATCCGAGGGTCGTAGGAGAGCCCCGAACATTGAACAATCGTCTGAATTTTCCACGGGCAATTTTGAGAACAGTCTTGCCAACTTTGAAGCCTGCTCTGTTGAGACAGTGGAACCTCTCATTCCATCTTTTTCAACAACCTTCCTGCTGCTTTCGTCCGTATTTTGAGAGGCACTCTGGCCTTTCGAAATGAGTCATAGATTCCAGTGATCGAGTTGCCCTTCTCTTGGGTTCGGTCATCTTCTCGAAAGCACTGAGCAGCTGTTCAGATCAACAACCTTCTTCGTTTGAGAGCTCTGCTAGCTTCTCCCTCGAGTACACTCACATCAGCAAAGGCACTGTGTTTTTCTGGGAGCAAACGAACACTGAACGGAATACCTGACCAGCCTTCCACCGAGCTCGACCTTCTATTGGGTTTGCTCCTGTTCTGGAGGGCACTGGACAGTCGTTCCATTACTTGGATCTCTTCAATCTCAGTGTTGACAAGACGTCATCAGGAGAGATACAAGCTGGCCACCTTTTCTCTCTCTCTTCTCTCCACCTGGAAGCTTCGATTCGTTCTCAAAACTTTCTCAATTCATCCTTCAAGCTGATCAACCTCTAAGCTCCATCAACCTCAGAGCTGTTCATCCTCCAGGCCGATCATCTTGTTTTTACACCATTGATTTGCCTTTCCTTCTAAAACTCTCGTTCTTCTCTGCCGCAACCTGCACTCAATCACTCCCACGACAGTCTCATTGATCAAAGATATTCAACGCGTGACCAACCCGCAACCACCTGCACCCTCGACACGGATTTCGATACAAAGACCGTCAATATGTCGCACGTCTACATCATTTTCGGCCATGAGCGCGCTCGTGTCATCTCCACCCCCGCGTCCTACCAAGACCTGATCGCGAAGGCGAGGAAGGAATTCCCAATGATGGGATCCGTTTCGAACCTCGTCGTCTTGTTTCAGCCTGATGGCTTCCCAAAGGAAGCTGGCCTTCACGGCATCCGATGGGTGGAGCTAGACAGCGGCGCCTACCACATGGTCCAGAGTGGAGATCAACTTTATTTCAACGTACAGCACCCCATCACCAAGGAATATATCCTTCCGTTGCCTGATGAAGATCCTAACATACCGCGCAAATCTCAGATCAAGCCAGAGATCCCTGGACAGTCGTATCGCGCTACCGCTGCCACTGTGACCGCCACCGGTCTGGTGAAAGACGAGAAGGTGAGCGGCAAACCTTTCTGTCAATCCTCCCACGCCTGCGAGGACTCGAACGCCTTCTACCCAGAGGTTCAGCGAGCTGGCGGGGATGCCTTCGGCAGCGGCTGGGGAGCTGCCTCTGAACGATTTCGGCGATCCACCAAGCTCGTTCCCGATCTGGAGGAGTGCAAGGACGCCATCGGTCTTGCTGTGGGCGAGTCAAACGGTTACCCAGATGAACAGAGTGCTGACGACTGGAAGGACGCCTTCAAGAAGACCTCCGTGAAGGACCAGGCTGCCTCGAGCGTCCAACAGCACAACGACCCTGGTTTCTTCCTCAGTCACCCAAACTGTGCTTGCACCTCTTGTGCCAACAACAAGAACGGCGGAGACCCGGCGACCGCAGTCTGGCCCGGACAAGGTGAGACTACAAGACAGGATCACGCACCTGCTTCTGGTAGCAACGAGACTCGTTCACCATCGCCTCGGACCCTCGATATGGGATCGAACAGCACATCTTCGGGTACGTAGTGGAAGAAAGGATCTGGTGGTGTGGAGGATACCACTAACAACCAGGCGCGTGCTACAGGAGAGACTGCCCAGTTTCCCGACTTTCAGAACCCAGGTGGCCGTTCCAACATGCCTGACCCACACGTTCACCTGCCGGCCCAACTTCCTTCTCGTATCAACAGCGAGACATACAACCCCGCGGCCTATGCCCCTGTCCCTCAGGACGGTGAGTTTGGTTACGGACTTGGCCAGGGACACAGCACCTACGCCGGCGAGGTCTGGCCTCGCCCTCAACCCATGTTTGGCCCTCGCGCCCAAGGTCAGAAGGACGTTGGCCCCGCGAATGACAGCCAGGGTTATGGAATGAATGCTGGTTACGATGAAGCTCACCCTGGTCAAACCTTTGGCAACCCCGCGCAGATGGTCAATGATGTCTTCCTTCACGGTCAAGGTTACGGAAACGTTGGTGATTTGGCTGGTTTTCCTGGACAGATGCTTCGCCCCTCTGCCACTGGCCCCATGGCTGGTGCTCCTACTGATGAGGGCCCACTGGGAGCTGCTGGATACGGCCACGACAACATGTACTCCGGCTACGCTGGCCCGCAGCCCATGGCGCAGCCCATGGCGCAGCCCATGGGGTTTCCCAACCAGTACGCCGGGTACACTGCCACCGTCCCTAACTACCCGCCCTCCTGGGGTTTCAACGCCCTCGGTTACGGCTATGATCGCCGGGAGCGGGAGGAGTGGGACCAGCGCGCCAGTCAGACGCGTTCCCCGATCCGCCGCAACCGCCCCCTCAGCACGGTACGAAGCTCAACCCCTCCCTCTGATAACAGCTCTCCCTACTTCAACCCGGCAAAGTCCACGACGGGATCTCCGGTGCGGTTTCGGCGGAGAGCACCAGGGGTTGCCCCTTTGCAATGGGCGACGAAGGCAGGACAGCAGAAGGCTAACAAGTAGGAATCACAGGCAGCCATCGAGGCCAGAACACACCAGCTTCACAGCTCGGCACGCCTTGGTGTCTTGCCTTACCGTCCTAGTGTCCGTGCCAGTGACAAGGCCAAGAGCAAGGCCGGTGACGACGATGACCAGGGCAATGAGTTAGCCGTCGAGCCCGAGCCCTGCTCTGGTGATGATGATGATCACTACAACTCCTGGTATGCACCCAACCAAGTCACTGCCCAGATCTCCACTGGCGACGAGGGAGTCCTCACGGCGAATGACGATAAGGCTGACAGATCTTGTGGCAAACAGAAGGGCGAGTGGCATGAAGGCTACATGAGGTGGGGCGGTTTTTCACAGAACACCTCGAAGACGGGCTGGAAGACTGCCTGTATGCATTCCTGCATTGATTGTTTTTTCTTGATGGGCACAACATCGCTGTGCCCATTACACCCGACAGAATGACGACGAGGAGAATTATGGTTATGGCGGCGACCCTCCTGAGCACTACAACAACGGCATGAAGAGTCCACCCAACTTTGGTTGGGGGTGATGATTTTTAAGCCCTGTATGATGTGCTTCTTTTGTCAGTTTTCCAGATCTCATGCTTGCTGACCTCAATGGTCTTCACACCTTACTAACTTGAGTGTTGTACAGGCTTGTTTTACAAGATCGAGCACATCTTCCCCCCCCCCTTTTTTCTTCTTCTTTCATTCATCGACGGCACACATTTGGGAAAATCATCTGGGAGGGTATGGAGAAACAAAAAATGGGTGGAACTTCGGTTCAGGTTCTCCCAGATGATGGTATGACAATGGGATAGGCTCTTAATTACATGCGATGTTTTCCAATGCCGCTGCTCGATTCGATGTGACCAATGCCTGTGACACTGGAATGGGAGTAGACAAGCACCATACTCATTTGCCAGCCTCGAGCACCTGGACGCCATGCTTAAAAAAAAAAAAATATCACCAAGCCAAGCAAATCACATGCTCCAGTTATCCATCCCCCAATCCATCCCGTCCAGCCACCTCATGAAATCTCTATCCTGCCCCAGGCCCATCGGTGCCTCAATACCAATTCCGATATCCATCATACCATATCCAGGCATGTCTGACATTCCCATCACCATAGGATTCAGTGGAGGTCCGACGGGGTTTACAGGCACATCACAATTCATTTGGCCAGCCAGCAGTCCCGGGATCTGCCCGTCAACACCGCTCGGGGGCTGGGTCGGTACGACCTCGTGGTTGCAGCCCTTCCCAACATCCTGCTGCCTCGCGCCTCCGGGACTCAAGATGCGGTCCAGGATCTTCGAGATCACCCTGTTGCCCTGCTCACACAGGTTCGACGACACGTCGCTCGGATCGACCGCCGCCAGCCTCGCCGCGAAGATCGCCAGATCCTGGATGGTCTGGCTCCTCGGCAGCGGCGGGTTCTCCGGGTAGACGGGCAGCATCTCCTGCTTGAGCAGCTCGACGGCGACGATGGCCGCGCTCCGCAGGCCGTGCCCGTACAGGTAGCCGTTGTAGCTGGCCTGGAACAGCGACGCGAAGTCGTGGCGCGAGGTGATGTGCAGCACGTCGCCGAAGACCCTGCGCGCCGCCTGGATGAGCCGCGCGGAGCTCGCGCCCGTCTTGCGGATGAGGATCCGCTGCAGCAGGATCTCGCCCGCCTGGCTCCCCGTGCGGAGCGCGCCGATCTGCACCATCTGCAGCGGCTTCAGGTTCTGCCGGTCCATGAACTCGAGGGGCTCCCGGTAGAGCTTCTGCAGCCAGGGGGGCAGCGAGGCGACGTGTCGTTCGGTCCTCTCCTGGATCGCCTTGGCGCGCGTGATGATCTCCTCGCGCGTGTATGACCCGAGAGCGAGGTCGACGACGTCCTCGCGCTGCATGACGAAGTTTGCCCATGCGCGAACAACTGCGGCCGCCGTGGTCAGCTACTAATGGCCCCCCCCCCCCCAAGACGACGGAGGACGGAAAAAGGAGGGAGGGAAACTGAGTGGATCGGCAGAAACATGTGAACAAAGTATGCTTACATGTGTTTGGCTGAAAGTTGCCCGATCTGTTGTATCCGTTGTCGTCCAACGTAGCGAGTGTCGCAACAAGCTCGTCACCAGGCTGAGTCAGGATAAGCTGTGCTTGTGTTAGATCGAGAGGCGGGTCGATGGTACAATATCGGTAGGACAACCGTGGAGGTCGGCCCAGACAGGTGGCAATACTGATCTCCCCGTAGTAGGCACACAGAAAAGCACGCTTCCGCAATTCAGCAAGGAAGAATGGCACCTTGTCGCTGGGCTTGATGCCCTGATGAAGACCCATGGCAATCACAGCGCTGCAGGCCTCGCCCGAGGCCCGGTACGACGAGTAATGGCGGTCCCCCTTGATGGCTTGGATAAGACTCGAGTAGCCCAGGAGAAGCCATATGAAGGAATCATCAAGCACTTCGCAGTAGCGGCAGAAGACGAGAGACTTCTCGGTAATTTCTGTCATGCGTCCCAATACGCACGAGCGGCTGACCTTGCTGTCGGCGAAGATCTGGTCTGAAGGAGGCGTCTCCATGACGCAGAATCCAATACTCAGGGCGATCAATCCGAGGACTTCCCATCGAAGGCCGACGCCGCTTCCCAGTTTGGCCCACTCTCTTGCGCTGGTAGTTCCGTCGAATTCCAGTGGTGTCAGAGTGTTCCGCCATATGCGCTCACTCAGTCTCCGGATCTTGATCGGGTTTTGGCTGGTAAGTGTGTTTCCGTGGCAAAACCAGAGTTGCTGGAGCCATACTCGTGTGATGGAAGCGAGCACAATGCCATCGTCATCGTTACAGGTCTCGTGGTACCTAGATATGAACCGTGTAATCATACTCTGATTCATAAAGAAAGATAGGATTTTGCAGCCCTGGGTGATCCGCGAGTTTGTGATAATGATGTCCTGCTGCGGATCCATAGCATCTAGATCGGCAGGCTCCGGCTCAAGGATGCCCAGTGTTTCTTCGAGAATCGTGAAATGCGAGGTTGGTCCCTGAAAGCCTGTGTTCCGACGGATCTCCGTCTTGGGTGCACAGTCCAAGGGGGGTGCTGAAGCCGCACGGTGGAATGATTGACACTGGGCGTGGTTCACGTCGGGGGTTGGGGGCGAGTTGAAGTTGAAGGATAGATTGAAGGATTTACTATTCACACGAGCAGCTTCAGGTGGGGGGGTCGAAGCCTCCCTCCCAGAGTCGTCGTACAGCTCGACAGACTGAAGCAGTGCTTGTCGTGGGCTGGTTTGCGAGGAAGACGATGTCGGAGTTGGGAGCGAGTTGGTTGGCGTTTGGCGACGCTGATGAGGTTGTCAATGTCATATAACTACGGATACCAACGGGAAACGCGCAGCAACAAAGTCACTGCAAGGCGGGATAAGGATACGCAGATGGCACACAAACATACATGCTGGGTCAGTGGATTGGGATGATAGAAACATGAGCTAGTCCTTCCTCTCTTGACGCACCGCCCACAGGCCGGTACAACATGGTCGCATCGTAGCTTCGACTTACGACACGGCTCACAGGACTGTAGCTTTCCATTTCGCCGGTACTTCTCCGTCAAGCTCGAGTTGGAGGAGTTGATAGCCTGAGCGCCGGTCCGCCTGGGACCAGAACTGGTGCTGCCAGACATCGTGACTGATGATGGATGCTGCCGTCTGTACTCCGAGTATGCCTGACGGCACGGAACGATTGCTGATCTGGTCTCGGTTGAGACCCCTGGTTTCTGAGCATGTGAAGCTACAAAGAGGTCAAGGTTTCCTGAACGAGCAGGTCTGCGTGTCTGGAGTTGCGGACGAAGTTGCGGACGAAGTTGCGGACGAAGTTGCGGACGAAGTTTCGGACGTGGACGAAAGCACGTGGATGTGATGTGAGGTGAGAGGAGAGGGAGGAGATGGGATCGGAGTTGAAGGATCACTCGGAGTTGACACGGCGTCGGAGCTGAGCTCGTCCCATCGAATGGCGGTAAGTATTTGCAGACAGGGTGCTCCATGTCCGACCAGCTCTCGGGCAAAGTCTCACTGATGCTTCCCAGCACCGAGACACTGTGTTTGATAATCCAGGGTTCGCTTTCGGATCCCAGGTGTCGTCAGCACACGCGCTCACCGTTGGACCTAGCCCCCGTAAGACGGGCAAACATCGGGTCACTCCGTAATCCACTGAGAGCAAATAGCCCGGCACCCTTTCGCGGCGTAGTAGTCATCCAGGCGGCTGAAATGTGCATCAGCCCCAGGCACTCACCCATCGGAATACCTGTCATCCGGGATGACTGCCGCAGGATGACGAAGCAGACGAATATAGCATATGCAGAGCCTAGCACGGGGAACTGGTATAAGAGCAGCCTGAATTCGGAGACAAGTGTCAGGCACAGAGAATCTCTTCATTCTTTTCCAGAATTCTCATCAGAATCCACATTTCAAAGTCGTCTCTGCGTAGGAACATCCACCCTATGAGCAGAGTCACCAACTTGGAAGACTAGAATTACTCACCTCCTCACAACGGACCACGTTACCAGAGTCTCCAAATTGATTTTGGCATCCACCATGGCCTTCAGTATTCGCAACCTATTCTCATCCAAATCTTCCTCCACGAAGGACCCACGATCGAGCTTCACACAGCTGCATGAGGCTCAAGACTCATATGCAGCCCACTCGACTGATTCCGATGACATCAAAGCCATGAAGAGGAAAGCCTATGAGGCTAAGAGGGCAAGGGATGCTGAAGAATATCTTGCTAAATACGGATTTGTGAGTATCTCGTCGGACACCTCAATGTAAGCAGTTGGCTGTCATACTGACGGATTGATAGGGTGGAAGTCTTTCTGGTACCTTTTCAAGTTTGCGGTAGTGTGGGACCATTAACAGATGTGGGGAGTTTATTCTGGGATCATTTAGGTTTCAAGGAAACTGGAGACGTGTGGCATCAAATGTTTCCTTGTCATTACTTTAGCACTTCGGGTCAAAAGGAGTATCAATTGAAAGGGGGGGGGGCTTTGGAGGGCCAGTCTTATTACTGGAATTGCAAACTTATGGGGGGCATCAGGCGCTCAGGACCAGGTAACTAGATTGAAAAGCAATTGATTCACATGTCATCAGATCTTAGTTATCTGACAAAATGTTACATTGTGAAATAAAAGGTTATGGAATACCTAACCAGAGCGCTGCATCTGCATGCGTGGTGGAGGCTATCTCTGCGTCTCCTAGTAGCTAGCAAGCTCTTATATCTTGGAAATTTGCGCTAACGGGGCAGTTTCTTCCTTATCATCTGCTTCTGCATCAGCGTCTGTGGAAGTTGACGTCTCCCCCAGTTCCTCCCCGTCTAAGTCCTGACGACCTATGCGGGAATACTTCCTTTGCTCTATATACCACGTGAACTTCCCGCGACCATGCATACAGATGGACACGGCTATGAAAATCAGAAACACCGCGCCCAAAAATGCGAAGAATATCCAAGTTTTATTCAGGAGGTAGTGAGAGGTGTCCTTCGCGCCACCCTTCCCCAATGGCAAGCTACACGGATGGTCAGCATTGAGATGCGATGAAATAGGTAGGTGTGGCCACAAGACCTCATGGAACTCACAGATTCTCATCCTGGAAAAGCACACATGAAGGCCATCCGTCGACTTTCAATCCAGCGATAAACTTCTTGAGGGTCCCGGTGTGTACATCTCGCTCAATAATCATGACTTTTTTGCTTTCATCTGAGAACAGGCTGACGGCTACCATACTCCCGTCTTTGCTAATGGAGAATTGTCTGGGGTTCGTACCACCAGCTGCAAACTCTTGGAGTTTAGTCAAGTTGCCATTCGATTGGTCGATGCTGTAGGTTATGATGGGATCCGACATAATCTCAGGGGTCGTTGAGGAGCTGGGTATCGTAATACTACCATTACCCCGGGACGAGATGAGCAGAAACTTGCTATCGGGCTGTGAAAAGAAGAGTTTGGCTGTTAACATACTGCTGGGGGAAGGCATTTGGGGCCTTGCCCTTACCGAAACATGTATGTCACCGCCTACGGCATGCGCATGAGGGGAGCTTTGGCTCTCGTACACCTCCGTGAATCCAATAGTGGTGCTACTGGTATAAGAAACCTTATAACCCTTAAGCATGTTCGTCACCGCAGTCGTAAGATAGAAGTACACCGTGCCATCCGGAGTCACCAAGAAGTCTCCGTATCGGGGTCCGCCCGGGATAACTAGCGGTGCTAGGTCTGTGAACCGCAACCGACCGTCCTCGTTAAGTAGATATATCCGTACAAGGTCGGCTCCAGGGTCGGGTACTAGAAGGAACTTTCCCGAGGGATCGGTAATGGCGAAATCAGGTAAGGACTGGTCCAACTCTTTCGGGGGACGAGCTGCGTCTTTGGGTAGATGGTAGGTCTCGGCTTGGACGAGCTTCAGGCTTTTCTTGTCTGACTTGGATACATCGAACGTTGCTACGCTAGAACCTACGCTTTTTATAGCAAGAACTCCAAATTTTAGCTGTCATTGTACGCCGGTTTTCATGTGCCAGCTGGTCCACGGGTGACTGCCTGCAGCGTGTGGAATGGAACGCAGTGGTTGAGTTCGGGCCTTTGGGCCACGGCCGCGGGGACAACTTACTGGTGCGCAACAGCAAGTCCGTTTCCCTGTCCAAAAAGAACCCCATGCGCAGCTCCAGGAAACGTGGTTATTGTGTTCAGCCGGGAAAGCGACCCATCCTCTTCGGTTTTAAAGGACGATATGGTTCCGTTTGTTTTGCTTTCGTCTAAACAGAAGAGACGATCCGACGTCGAGTCCAGTGTAAGCCAGGAAGGCGTCGCCCCACAGCCTGGAGTATAGGCCTTCACTGCCAGGTCGGAGCCAGTGAGCTCGAGAGTGGTGATACCATGCTCAAGCTGATCTGTCAGGTAGAGAATGGTGGCAAGTGATGGGCCGGCCAGCGAAACAGCTGCCGCGGTCTTCAGGAATCTCCTCTTCAGCATGATGGTGGAAGCAGTCGATCTGACTTTGCTACATGAAAGGCCGGGTTGTAGCGTGCCTGTGTGAGTGATATCGCGAAAAGGCAGATTCGCTGAAGGAACACATTCACGAGGGACAGCTTCTATCACGGCTTAAACAATACGGCAGATGGACGCACGAAGTAGCGAATTACGGTAACAACATCCAAAAGGGACGTGAATAGATTTGTACTTTTCGTCATAACAAGAAAGTCCGAGATGGACCCGCCCCACGTTGTCCGGTACTTTCTTAGAGTCCCGAAACATTTAGAATGGTCGCGCTTGGCGTCTATTCAAGTCGTTAAGCGGCGTTGATAGTTATCGATAAAGACGATGTATGTTTCCGTGCTGTCTGACCGTGCAACCAAGCGCAGCAGGTCGGTGTGTTCAATGAAGACGATATACTATGTAGACTTGTAACCCGGCGCAGCGGGGATATCAAGCAGACTGGTACATTCCACGAGAACTGACTTCATGCTAGGCCTCAGCATCTTGGTCAAGATAAATCCCAATGTGTCCTTATCCTGTTACCTGGTAATGGTCTCGACAGCCCTCGAATGTACACTCTCACCGCTCATTGAAATATACGTCATGAACATGAGTACTCGGTGCTCCTTGGCTAGTAGGATACATCGGCATCTCCGGTGAGGCAACTCTACCGCAGCCGCAGCCGCCTATCCTTTTGATTTCTTGCTTGCGGTTTTTCAAAGGCCTCTTGCTCGCAAAGCGGGCTGGTTTGCAGGTCTCAAGGAGGTGAGAACTTCCGTTGTGAGCGTTGCAACAGCGGGGGCGGGAAGGCCATCCGTGTTGGCGCTTCCATTTCCGCATTACATATTCTGAGGATTTATTCGATGAGAATTTGTTTTAAGAATGTGCGTCTCCCCGATTCGCAACGAGCCAGTCGCTTCTTAATGAGTTGGTGCGCTCGACTTTGGAGTGGAACGGTCCTTGTTTCTCGCTTGATAATAGTTTCATCCTTGTGTGTATCGCGTATCTTGCAGAAGTGAGAACGTTCCGAACAAATGGCTTATGAAACTTATGTGCTTTCTTGAAGCCTATGCAACGGGTGTAAATAAAAAATAATCGGGCTCGGCTGGCTTCGCGGGCGGATTTCGATCTGCCTCATTCGATCCCTTCATCATCAATCTCGCGTCCGCTGACGTTCCATATCGCCCTCGTCCTAGTTAAGAGCCGTGTTCGGGATTTTCTGTTATATTATTTCCTAATCTGATGCCCTCATTTGATTTCTTATTCGAAGTTGACTCGACCATGCAGTGGCAAGGACCAAATTTGGGGGCCAAACCTTTGCATCATCGCCTGTCTTGCGATGGTGGTCCGTTTGCTGTGAAGTTTCCAGTTACCTCTAGAGGTACCGCATCGCTTTCCTGATGCCGAGCAGACTATGCCGCAGTCCTGGAGATTGTTATAGAAGCCATCTCGAGGTCGCTGCCAGTATTTCTACGATGGTAGTGGCACTATTGTGGGAATGAGTATTCACAAGCTTTCCTGCTTGTGCCACGGATGAGTGAGTCTATTTCCGGAAACCCCAGTTGTACTTCTTTGCACAAAATCTGCACTAGCAACAATAGACTCAGCCAGAAGGTGACAAGGAATGTGTGGTGGCAGGGGGGAGACAGACCTGTTGGTGGCGTGCAGCTACACGAGTTCGAGACCGGTCATTTTTTTCAGGGGTCACCAATCTTTTCAAATCATCTGCGTGATATTCTCATTTGCGTTCATATCATTATATAGGTCCACTGCTTAGCGCGGTGTATTTCTGGCATACGAGTGTAAATGCAACATCAAAATCAGCACAATTCAACATAATAACCACAACCAAGCCATAACTAAGGCTTTCCAGAGTCCTCGAAATATCTGAACTTCGTATTTCGAGGACTCTGAAAGGTTTTGGTTGTGGGTATTCTGTTGAATTTAGGTGATTTGGTGTTGAAGATCTACATATGTATTGCAAAAACAGACCGCGCCAAGCAACGGATCCATACGAACGGATGAACGCAAATGAGAATATGCTGCAGCTTCATGCTGGTCCTGCGGCAAGGACATAAATACTTCGCAGCGAGCTGAAAGGAACAGGTGATTTTCACAATTCTGTTGCCGGTACCCGTGCCTTCGGCTGACAGGAATGCAATTAGAATTCTTCAGGCCAGTAAACCGACGTGCAATCGGTTGGTTCATTCTTATTAGTTCATTCTCATTCCTAGATATCTCTCCCTGAGGGGATAGGTAAAGATGGCTGACATTCTGTTATTCACGATCAAAAAGCATCAATCTTCAACATTGCCAGTGGGTTGAACTATTTGCCCTCAAATTCCCACGGATAGGCCCAGGAATTACCCATATGCAACTCATAAACGTTAACTAGACCTATGGGTAATACAAGGGTAATGGGTAAATTTGTAGGTAATTTATATGTCCTATCCTATGTCCTAATGCACCCAATCCAGAACTAATTACTCGCTACTTAGTTCTGGCCCTTACCCTTTCTATTTGATTTGCATATAAGTATTCAAGATATTTGTTAGAGAAATTTCAACTTTATATAGAAATGGGTAGTTCAGGCATTACCCAAATACCTACCTATGGGTAATGGATTTATGTCCGAGCGCGGGTTACCCATGGGTTCCCATGGGTGGGCCTACCCACGGAGGATGCCTACCTTCGGATTGCCGATGTTGTTTCCAGATCATCACACACTTTTTCGACATATATCTGGCTTTCTCAGTGTCTTGCTTACGCATCTGAGCTCCCGCTTGGCACCAGCCCGTTGCATGATGACGAGGTTGAACTGGACCCATCTGCTTTCCATGCCGTTCACGCTGTTGCCACACTGAAAATCATGATACGAGTTCCTGGCAAGTTACCCCCCCTCCCCATGGGAACTGGTTTTTACAGGCGTCCACCACTTTCTTCTGGTACTCTTGCTGGGGTTCTACCATCCAACCCACGCCAAAACCTCCTCTTAAGTCCATTGGATTACTCTGCCACTGACCCCAAACGCAGCATCAACCATGCCTGGAGCTTTAGTCCTCACTTTCGGCACAGACCGAAAGCGACTGCTTTCCAAACCAGATGGCTATACCAGCCTGCTGCATTCCGCGCGCAAGTTTTTCAAAGACCTTGAGGACTTGGACGACGCCTGGCGGACATCAGCTTCCGTTTTACACCATAATGGTGCGACGAGGAGCTCGAGCTGGATGATTCGGCGTTCGAGTACGTTATAGACTCGTAAACGACGGTGAATGACCGTCAACGACGGTGAGGGAAGGTGAGGGAAGATGAACGAAAACTGGCACACAATAAACACTTGAACGAACACGAATTCGGTGTTGTTATCTAGCAAAAAGGGCTAATACAAATCACGGAGAGCATGTTAGGCCTTAAATGGCCTATTTTCGGTGGGTAGCGACTTCCATCCCACAACGTCCATGATCGAGCCAAGCTGCGTGTCATAGCCTCCAGCCGGACTCCTGTGGCCAGAACGACATCTAATACTCCTCGGCACCTCAGAGACGACTGGCTCCGGACGAATACGTAGGATGTATCGCACCGTGGCCGCGGCATAGGACGTCAGGATACCCTGCCGACAAAGCTGGACATAGGATCCGTGTCTTCACTGGTAAGTGCTAAGTAGCCAGCTACTTTTCTCCTCCTTGTGATGTCCCGCTGCTGAATATGTTCTGCGACAGAACACCACGTTATGTGCTACACCCTTAGCAGTGAGAAGGTCCACCCTGCCAGAATCGTTGAACACCTTGCGAAACGGGGCTCCCCCGCTTACCTGCCTCAAATGATATGTCAAGGAACAACCGTCAATCCCAGAACCGCCTTCTGTGGTAACTCCATCCAGCATCGTGCAAATGTCTACGTCTACGACAGGTGTAGGCCGGGCATCCATCTATTGTGCTCCGGCCCAGAGACTCGGGTCTGCGTTGTCGTCGAACTGCAAGCCAACTGGAGATTCTCATTACGATGCCCATGGGCGGAGGTGAAGACTTCAGACACCAGAGAGCGCATGGAATGGATCGTTTCCACCAACAAGCACGGCAATACCTCTAGCATGATAGGCCATGAGAAGTGCTACGGCCAGCTCTCGTGGGAGGCCAGATCCAAACTTCCCCACACCAACGGTGACGGGCACGAGGCTAGGTGCTTCACTCCCGCAAAAGGCTCTCTGACACCAGGGAACTCCGTCTGCGGCAATCATGGGGAGATTAAGTCTTACCTGCAAAGAGTGTTGCAGGGCCAGTTCCTATTTCCAGCGTAAATCACTCAAGACTTCTTGCAATACTTCCAGTCGGTGCACCTGCCTCTGCTCAATAAGGGCAAAGAGTGCGACGTGGCGATTTCCTTCGTCCCGCAACACGATACAAACCGAGCAGCGCCACTCAAGATCACAGCTCAGCCCGAGTCTACTCATCGTATCTTCATGCTCTCCGGTGTTGTGCGGACGAACAAGAAACAAGGACCATGGTCAGCATGGCACGGTACAAGACGCACCCTCGAGGATGCGTTGCAGGCCAAAGACTGGGCCGCAAACGCCAGGGGTCAACCAGGAGAACTCCGGGGGGCAGCGGACGGGAAGCTCAGAGCGATCGAATGGGGGGGCATGGCGAGGGTTCCTGAGGAGGATCTCATCACTTTGGCTGATGATGGAACGGAGCGAGGTCAGGTGGCACGGTGATCGACTGGGACTTATTCGTCCCCATGGCCTTTGAGTCCGATGAGCCTGAGAGTTGATGTTTTCTGATGGCACCTTCTGGCGGGTTAAGGAGAGTCGTGATGGGCGCGGTGGGAATTCTTCTTCTCCACCCCCCCTTTTTTTTTCTTTTTTTTTTGGTGGCTTTTCTTCGGCGGGTTGACGGACAAGTTGAATGGAAATTCGGTTTGCTTTCTTTCCCCTTTATCAATAGACCTCGTCATCAATTTTGCGAACAACCCCCCCCCCCCCAAGATTCCTTCTTGCCAGACTCGATTTCCGCAGCTGTAAATCCTAGACCAAATTCAATCTCGCATTTATTGATTTTCACACAACGAGCCCCCGAGTCGAATGAGCGGGACGAGGGAAACCCGATCTCGTCTCCGTAGATTGGAGGATATCGGCAGTTATTGCCCGACCGGCTCCGAAAAAAATAATAAGCAAACGACGCCGTCGCCGGCCGCCCAGCAAGCAGCCCGATGCAACCTCACCGCACGCGCATCGGAGAAACCCCCCACACTGATCTGCGCAGGCTTGACCGGCAGCATTTGTCTACCTTAAAAGGGCTGCTTATCTCGTGTGGCAACCCCTGTAGGAAGCTTCTCGGATAGGTGTCGTCTCAACCTTGATAAGGAGAGATGTGCGTAGATCGCGGGCGCTGTTGGTGGTCGCTGGCAGTTCGAAACAGTTGACGCCGTCTGTCTTATCGAGGTCGTGGGTTTTTTCTCTTTCAAATACAACTTCAACCTTATACATCTTGAGGAGCCTCCCTGTACGAGTGTGCTCTCTATCCTAAGACTGAACAAGTAAATACACACATACATCTCTTGGCCAGCTGCTTGCCGTGCGAGTTCCGCAGCCCCTCTTCACGAGATAGTTGCAAGCCTGGCCACTGCCCAAGAGCGGCATACCCAAAAATGGCGGAAACGGACGGGATTCTGGTCTTGAACCAGGGGGTTGGATATGGCATCGTCGTAGGCATTGGGGCGTTCTTTGCACTGCTGATGTAGGTGCTTGCCCATCTCATATATTTCCCATGGAGATATTCCTTTTTCATACAGATGCTAACCCATGGTGCACAGGCTCATGATCACCTATCTGCAGAACCGCTACACAACTTACTCCACCAAGCAATCCGAAGAATTCAATACCGCCTCCCGGAGCGTCAAACCAGGGCTCATCGCCGCAGGCATCGTCTCCTCCTGGACATGGTCCTCCACCTTGCTGACCTCGAGCACCTTCGCCTACTCGTACGGGGTGAGCTGCCCAGATCCCTCGCCCCCCCCCTGCTCCCAGCCGTGTCAGAACCTTTACTGACGTGCCAATGTCATAGATCGGAGGACCCATGTGGTACGCAGCAATGGGCTCCTCGCAAATCCTGCTCTTCGCCCTCATCGCCATCAAAATCAAGACGCAGGCTCCCGGCGCCCACACCTTCCCGGAGATCATCCTCGCGCACCACGGCCGCGCCAATCATCTGACCTACCTCTTCTTCGCCTGGGCGACGAACCTGCTCGTCGGCTCGTGTCTGGTCCTGGGCGGATCGCAGGTCGTCGGGGCCCTTTCGGGGGTGAACGTCTACGGCGCATGCTTCCTCATCCCGCTCGTCGTTGCGGCGTACGTGATCGCCGGTGGCCTGCGGAGCACCTTCATCGCAGACTATGCCCACACCGTCATCCTGTTCATCGCCATCTTCACCTTCGGTTTCAGCATGTACGCGACGAGCCCTACCGTGGGAAGCATCAGCAAGCTCTATGACTTGTTGGTGGACGCAGGGAAGACCATGCCCATCAAGGGGAACGCGCATGGGGGGAGTTACTTGACGTTCAAGTCGAACGACGGGCTGGTCTTTGCGATTGACTTGCTGGTCGCGGGGTTCTGTACCGTTTGGCTCGACCAGGCGTACTGGCAGCGCGCCATCGCCTCGAGGCCAGAAACCTCGGTGAAGGCGTACCTCTTCGGTGGCATGTCGTGGTACGGAATCCCTTTCGGCTTCGCAACAATAGCCGGGCTGGGATGCGCGGCGTTGACTTCCAGTCCGTCGTTCCCGACGTTTCCAAACCCGCTCTCGGCAGCTCAGAATGGCAGCGGCCTGTCCGCACCTGCGACGGCCATCGCCCTCCTCGGCAGTGGTGGAGCTGGTCTCATGCTCCTGCTGCTATTCATGGCGGTCACTTCATCGACAAGCGCTGAGCTGATTGCTGTCTCGAGTCTGATCACCTTCGACGTGTACAAGACATACATCAAGCCCACTGCGACGTCTGATCAGCTCGTGCGAATGAGCCACATCGGCATCATCATCTTCTCGGTAGTGCTCGCCTCGTTCTGCTGTATCCTCAACGCTGTAGGAATCAACCTGACCTGGGTCCTTACTATTCTGGGCGTGATCGTGGGCGGCGCGTCGGTTCCGGTGGGCATGGTTCTCTTGTGGGAGCCAATGTCCTCTGTAGCCGCAATTGTCTCGCCCTGGATAGGATTGGCTCTTGGCATGGTAGCGTGGTTGGTGGTGACGAAACTACGAAGTGGGAATATTTCGGTCGAGACGACTGGAGACGTGACGAATGCGGTCGCGGGCAACATCACCTCGTGCTGCGTAGGTGTGATCGCCGCGTTTGTCTTGTCGTACATCTTCCCGGCAAAATGGGGAGCTGCAGAGGCTGAGCGGAGTGTGGAGGCCAAAAACAGACTGCATAAAATTCTACACGGTGTCCCAGTGGAGAGGTCGAGCTCCAGCGCCGAAGGAGTGATGGACAACGGGGACATCGAGAAGGCTGGGCCAAATACACCTTCGCCCACCACCCACGACGTCGAGAAGCAGCCTGCGTCCGACCCGGCCCCGGGAACTATCGTGCCAACGGGCAATGCAGTCGTCGACTTCCTCGAGGCGTCATACTCGAAGCCGATGGATCCAGAGGCAGCGCGCAAAGCCACAAAGCTCGCGTACGGTTTCAACATCGCCTACTGGTTACTCGCCGTGATCCTGGTTCCTTTCACGTTCTTCGGTACAGAGTGGGAATTCTCGAGGGCTGGCTTTACTGGGTGGTGCGTGATGTCTTTTATGTGGATTTGGTTCAGCGCCTGCGTGTGCATTTTCTGGCCTCTGTGGGAAAGCCGCGAGACGATGAAATCAATCGTGAAGGGTGTGTTCAGAGATGCAGGTGGCCGTGGCAAGGCCTCCTGAGTATTATAAGAACTGGCAAAAAAACAACCGATGCATAGCTTGGTAGAAATCGAGGAGCTTGGGAACGGATGTGATAGAAAATGGTCGCACCCAAAAGAGTGATTACCAGCCAGTTTGGGAGTCCCTGTGAAGACAAAGACAATGCCAATATCTACTTCGTGAACGGTGATCCTGCAGCAAGCTCTTGTAAGCCCGCACGGCAGTGAAGTTAGGAGCCGGCCTTGGAAACTTTGTCTGATCGCCCGTGGCGCCCACAGGCTTAACTATCAACGACGCACACGCTTCGGGGTTGATTGCACGACTATCCAAGACAGGCAGATAGAGCCCTGAGACGTAAAATATCAAGCTGTGTGTGCAGACAATCATTGCCGTTCCAGAATTCCACGTCGAGGTCATCCACCATGGTTTGAGCGCGACTGGCGTATTCGCTCAAAAGGGTAGAAATGATAACTAGAGCGCCGGCGGGAACGAAAAGAGTGAGGCAGCAGAGAGTCTTGTGGCACGACAATAACCCAGGGGAACGAACCACTCAAGAATCATGCAGACAGGCTCTTCACTCGAGGCGGCTCGTCTCTCGGGGTTGGAAGGCAATGTCCCGGGACGAGTCAACATCGGAAAGGTTATGGTTTGGTACGGAAGCGGTGCAACAGTCGCTGAAGATCGAGATCCAATCCATGGAGGGCGAAGCCGCTTGTGCCATACACATAACAAGCTGTGCTTGTCCGAGGCTATTCGCTCAGCAAACTCTGCGTATCCGCCCGCGGCAATCCGATAGGACGCTTGTTCCGTCGCTTGGGTAGCGTAGCACCGCTCTACCAACGGCCATGCGAGGCCAAGCATACCGCGACTCGAGGTTATCGTGAGGCACGGTTCGGACACGTTTGGCTCGAGGGGGTGGCAGTGCTGGTAGGTTGAGATAAAGAACCAAAACGGTAAACATTCGGGAGAAGCCGGTCATAGGTCGGTCCAATGGACGGCGGAGAGCACATGCCATGCCTCGGCGGTACTATCGACGGATGCATGTTAGCCAGGGCCGCTAGCGATATTTCGCCATCTTCAACGGATGGGAACCGCGATGTGCGCTTTCACAAGGGGCGTGGTCGAAATCGGCCACGTTGACGATGAACCCCAGAAGCCGGCTCCTGTCGGACCGTCTTCCAGCGTTGGAGGTGTGGGTCTGCGGAGTGCGTTAAGGGGACTCTGGGGATCCGGAGCCCCGTTTACCCCGTATCAGGTGCTAACACGGCAGGGCAACACGGGGCTGCATGTGTCTCCATGGGGTTGATGATAAGGAGGACCGCAGACATCCTTGACCGTCACGGCCCGCCTGACCCGTGAGAGGCAGGCAGTATGCAATGGCATCTGAAATGAGTCGCAGAATGCGGGATATACTGCGCATGTCTTGTCAACAGTAGTTGCCATTGGTGGCGGCTTGGCCAAAACGGAATAGCGATTGATCGCGGAACAGCACTGGGCTCGAGCCACTATCAGCGGAACCACTGGTAGGACATGTGTGGAACACACGGGTTCTTCGGCCGCCCTCCAATTTTGGTAGCACCATAGGGAGAAAGAAGCGACGGTTCAGCGACGAGGATTGCCTGCCATCGAAGAGGGAGCATTCGCCGGAAAGGCCCGAAGAGTGAGATGCACCACCCACACCATCTGGGGACGACAATACCCCAGGATTGGAGCGTCTTGGCGATGCTGCGGCTGTCTCTCACATGCGCCAAGGGTTGACGCGGTACCATGACAAGCTAATAAGCTCTAGGTAGCGGGGGCGTGAGCGAGTCGTCGCACCTGTCGAAAATAGACGGTCTAGGGGAATAGACCTCGCCAGGATGTTGTTTGACACAGAACTGTTTGGAGGATTGAAACATCGCGGCCATCCGGCGGCCCAGGTCAGGATCCACAGCCATGGAAAGGAGGCGGCTTTGTGATGGCGCTCGATCAAGCATCCGAAGTCTGATTGTGTGTGCGCACATCAAATTAGGGGACGGAGCCACCGGCAGAGAGTATCGTGGACGGCAGCAGGTCCTAGGATGCTGTGCCTCCTTCCAGCTGAGTGCCGCAGTAAGTCGGTAAGTCGGTAAGTCGGTCAGCGCGTTCTTGATGCGTGATGAGGCAATGTGATGAGGGCGTCGTGAGTAGTCCGTCTGGCAATGACTGCATCCGGGTTGGCATGCAGCGCAGCGCAGCGCAACGCAAGGCTCAGGACGCATTGGCAACACGCAGTGGATCGGAGCGGGGTCGGGTCCATCACCAACAACGTTTGTCTGATGGATTGGGGAGAAAAGGCCTTGTCGTCATCTGGCAGCGATCGGCAACCATAGCCTTGGAATTGGCAAGCTCGAAGTTGAAACTTCTGGGGAAGAACGGCATCCTACGTTCAAGGTTGATGCGATGCATTCCCCCAATCGACGATTGTGCCATAGTAACTTCTGCTACGCTTACCAGGCGTGCGAGGCGTGCCAGGAGCGATGACGACGAGCACGAGGAGGGCGAGGAGGAGAGAAAAACCCAGGGTCCAGGACCAAGATCCCTGAGCAGCAGGGGTATGACGTCACTTGCCCGACCCAACACGGCGGGTTTGCCTAACCGTTCCGTTCTACTAGCGTCAAAGACAAAGTTCCAAACAGCGTGTATCTGATTCCAGGAGGAATGACGTCACCCCGCGTAATCCCGATCTTGCTGGGTGCATTTGCCGATTGGCAACGTGCCCCAGCTTTTGCCCCAGGTGCAGTGGATCACAAACGCCCAAAGATCAACCATAGTGACGGAGGCGCTGTCACGCACTCCGGAGCCAAGAACCTCTCTACTGTGGTGAACAATGGCGCCGTTGTCCGCTCCATGACAAGAGAAGAAATGATCAGAGGTGGTCTCCGACGGTCTAGGCTTCTGGGCCGGCCCGCCATCAACCGCAGATTCCCAGATTCTAGGATCGGGGACGGTGGATGTGGTGGCTGGGTGGTGGTCGCTCTTTAGTGTACACATCCGCCAAATGGTGGAAACGAAGGTCGGCGCGGGAAATGGCTCAGGGGCGTGTCCCACTGGGGATCTACTCCCGTCGACTGAACAGAGCCTCGGGGAGGCGATGATAATCGGGGAGGCGATGATAACAACCAGAGGAACCAGGAACAAGCTGTGAAGATTGAGGGGGCATTTGCAATTCTCTGTGTGTCGTGAACGTCGCTGCCAGGCCACAACCCACTGTGGTGTCCCAGCCTCGGCTGCCTTCCGACGTCAGCCCAGAGACCATAAAGGCGCAGTCCAGGATTTGTAGGAGACTTGTAGGAGACCATCAGGCGAACCTCATGATCTCTTGATGAAGGCATTCGACAGCTTACTGATAACCAGCGAAGAAATCGCCGAATGTGTTGTGTTACTCACCGAAGTGTACCGGAGAGGATTGAAATGCAACGAATCGGCATCATGCGACTGGTCCTCACAGACAGGACCCGCAACTTACAACTGCTCACTGCCAGGCGCATAGAAAATATTCTCATTTCGACGACGGCAGAACAGGTTACTACAGCAAGTCTCACTGAGCAGGCCTCGTCCACGATGGTTGCTTGTCCTGGTATCCGATTGTTGACTGTGTGCGGTACCGTCCCTCACTCGGTCCACTCCACCTACACAGTACCAGGCCTCCGATATCAGGCTGACCATTGCACTTGACCAAATAACCCAATCAGAGCTGCTGCACGCATCGTGAGGGTGTGTGAAAAATCACTACGCTGCTGGGTGCGACCTTTTCGTCATGGGCCCAGATCAGCGGTCGTTTCAAAAACGGCGAGCAATTCTGGCCATCAAGCCATCAAGACCCACTTCAAAAGGGCCGAAGGAGGGTGTACATGATTCTATCAGTTTCTCCGCGCCTGGATGCGGGTATCTGTTATTGGCTACCCCACGTACACGCATGGGTTCATACGGCCCTGTTAAGGAGTTACGGAACATTACGGCCATGATGGCAACAACGTTCCACATGCTCCTTCCAGCACATCCTGGTCCCGCCGACGTCAGGGACGAGGGGACCCCATCATCCATCCATGCTGGGAGGCAAGTGCATCTCACGAACCCCTCCTCGCCCATGGGAAGCCATATAAGCCTCATCTCCCATCCTCTTTCAGTCGTTTTTTTTCCTCCTCTGGCCTCAACTTCACACCTTTGTCCTACATCACATCAAATTTCTCCACGAACTTGAACCTCGTTCATCTCCGTGCTCACTATCCACCATCAAACCCCCATTGTCAGATCCCTGTGTCTTTACACGGCGATCACCTCAACACTACTTTCTCACCTTCACTTGTCCACTACATTGCATCCAAGATGGCAGCTCCCACCAAGAAGGCAGTCCACTTCGGCGCCGGCAACATCGGTCGTGGCTTCGTTGCCTGCTTCCTGCACAACAGTGGCTACGAGGTTGTCTTCGCTGATGTTGTCCCCGAGATTGTCGACAAGCTGAACGACAACAAGTCATATAAGGTCATTGAGGTTGGCGCCGAGGGCACAGTTGAGGAGCTCATCACAAACTACCGTGCCATCAACTCCAGAACCCACCCGGACGATCTGGTGAACGAGATTGCCACTGCCGACATTGTGACCTGTTCTGTCGGTCCCACCATCCTCAAGTTCATCGCTCCTCCCATTGCCCAGGGCATCCAGAAGCGATCCGATGATCTCAAGCCTCTGTCCGTCATCGCCTGCGAGAACATGATCAACGCCACCACCGCCCTTGCCGACCACATCAAAGATCCTAAGAACACTCCCGAGAGCTTCCTGCAGACCCACAACAGCCGCGTACGGTATGCCAACTCTGCTATTGACAGAATCGTCCCTGCACAAGATGCCGATGCCGGTCTGAACGTCAAGCTCGAGAAGTTCTACGAGTGGGTCGTGGAGCGGCTGCCCTTCGAGGGTGAGCATCCTCCCATCAAGGGTATCAACTGGGTCGACCAACTCGAACCCTTCATCGAGCGCAAGTTGTACACCGTCAACACCGGCCACGCTACCGCCGCTTACCACGGCTACAACCGCAAGAAGAAGACGGTCTATGACGCTCTGCAGGACAAGGAGATCCTGGCAGAGGTGAAGAAGGCCCTGGCAAACACATCCACGTTGATTGTCGCCAAGCACAGCACCACCAAGGAGGAGCAGGATGCTTATGTCAAGAAGATCATTTCTCGCATCGGCAATCCCCATCTTGAGGATGCTGTCGAGCGTGTCGGTCGCGCCCCTCTGCGCAAGCTCGGCCGGAAGGAGCGGTTCATCGGCCCTGCTGCTGAGCTGGCCGAGATGGGTGAGGATTGCAGCGGCCTGCTAGATGCCGCTGAGATGACGTTCCGCTTTCAAAATATCGAAGGCGATGACGAGTCCAAGGAGCTGGCTGAGATCATGGCGAGTCAGAGTGCCGACGAAATCGTTTCCCAGGTCTGTGGTCTGCAAAAATCGGACAAGTTGTTCCCCATGGTGGTGGACATTGTCAAGAAGGTGCAGGCCGACGCTGAGGATTAGGCCTCCCGACGACTTTCACCTGATTTCCTTACGCTTCCTACATGATGAGATTCTGGCGTTTTGAAACAGGGTCAGGGCAATGGGCACGGTGTTGGGGGAACGGAGTACGGAAATGCATACCCTTTTGATGGCTTTTTCGGCTTGTAACATAGTATGACCTATGAAATGACAAGGCACAGTGCCTGGCGAAATCGCCATTTTGACAACAAAAAAGTCTCCTCTTGCTTGGGTGAATGTGACTCTGACTGCCTGTGTAAAACTTGGTCATGTTAAGGCAACAACAACGGGTCTTTTTCTTTTTTGGAGTATGTTCTGGTGAGGATGTCGTGCGACAAGCCGTCTAGGATATCTTTCTTGTTGGTGCCTGAATGTATGTACTGGCAACCAACTCCATCATAAGTCTGGGTTGTGTCATGGGATATGATGTTTTCCTCAGATATGTTGCAGGTGAGAAATGAAGCACTTCGAGATTTCAAGAAGTTGGCTCTTACACTCACACCACCAACTGTAGGTGTGCACTATTAGTAAGCAAGAAATGAGCACTCTGATTGGTTGCTCTACGGGGTGTAGCAAGAGAAATTCAACGTTCACTCCTCTCCCATTGGGCCTGAGGCCACTTCCCCAAGGCTGAGCTTCGAGACCACATCTCAATCAAGGTGCAGCTCCAGGAGACGTGGCAGCAGCTCTATTGCGACGACCTTCATTTCCAACAACCAGCCATCCACCACACCCTTGTCCTCGATACTCAACGTCGTCTGTCTGCCAGCTCTGACATTTTCTCGACACTGTTCAATTTGGACCACATTGACCAGTACAAACGGGGGCAGTCTTCGATGTTGGCGCATCTGCCACCGACCTAGGGCCCACTGCTATCAACCCTGACCTTTGACGGTCGACGAGCGATTGGTTATCTCCTCTCAAGTACAAGAGATTCATACCAGTTTTCAAGATGAAGTTGGATGTGAAGGTGCGCTTTTATACCCATTCACCCCTGGGTTTCTTCCCGTGTTGCTGCAAGGGAGTGTTTGGCGCGAGACAGCCACAGTTGGCCTCCCCGGAGCCAATTGTTGCCTTTGGCCGCCATCAACCTTTATTACTCTATACCACCCTTCCAAACAACGCTCTGCGATAATGGCTGCTAACAAGGTCCCTCTAAACGCGCAGAGGCAGCTCTTGTACGTATAGACCGCGATGTGCCCGACTCGACATCCCACCGTTGGAAGATAGCTAACGGCTGACACCTGCGAAGTGCCCGGAGCGAACGTGTAAAGGGCATCGACTTTCACCCGACCGAGGTATGCATATACCCACCGAGCACCCCAAGACCCTGGGGCAAACAAAAAAAAAGAGAAGGATGTTGCAAAAGTCCGGGGGAAGACAATGCTGACACCTTGCTGGGACATAGCCATGGATCCTCACCACCCTCTACAGCGGCCATGTCTACATATGGAGCTACGAGACACAGACCACCGTCAAGTCATTCGAGCTGACAGACGTTCCCGTACGGGCGGGCCGCTTCATTGCGCGGAAGAACTGGATCGTGTGCGGAAGTGATGACTTGTGAGTACCGTGCTGTCCCCTGCCTGTGTCATACGCGCCGGCAACGTGCAAACTGGGTAAGGCAAGAGGGGAAGGAAGATGTTGACGAGCAACGTGACATACCAGCCAACTCCGAGTCCACAACTACAACACATCAGAAAAGGTTGCGAGCTTCGAGGCGCACCCCGACTACATCCGGGCGATCTGTGTTCACCCGACCCAGCCGTTCGTGTTGACGGCTAGTGATGACATGACGATCAAGTTGTGGAACTGGGAGATGGGCTGGAAGTGCCAGCAGACTTTCGAGGGACACTCGCATTATGTAGGTCATCCTTAAGACTGTCTTGGTCGGGCTCCAGAAAGCTGTTTCGCCGGGAAGCTGTGGGCAGAGGCGCATCTTGATGGACTCTCCGGCAAGCTTCCGGACTCACAGCCTGGATCGTGCCTGGGTGAAGACTTGTGTGTGCTGACTGGAACGACAGGTCATGTTCCTGGCAATCAACCCTAAAGACACCAACACATTCGCGTCAGCATGTCTGGATAGGACGGTCAAGATCTGGTCGCTTGGATCTTCGACACCGAACTTCACACTCGAGGCACACGAGCAAAAGGGCGTCAACTACGTCGACTACTACCCCCACTCAGACAAGCCATATCTCTTGACAACGAGTGACGACCGGACAGTCAAGATTTGGGATTACACAACCAAGTCTTTGATTGCCACTCTCGAAGGCCACACCAACAACGTGAGCTTTGCTTGCTACCACCCCGAACTTCCCATCATCATCTCCGGTTCAGAGGATGGCACCTTGAGGATATGGCACGCGTCAACCTACCGCTTCGAGCAGAGCCTCAACTATGGTCTGGAACGGGCCTGGTGTGTGAGCTACCAGAAGGGCAAACAAGGTGTTGCAATCGGTTACGATGAGGGTTCAGTGGTGATCAAGCTGGGTCGTGAGGAGCCGGCCGTGTCTATGGACGGCTCTGGCAAGTTGATTTGGGCCAAGCACAACGAGGTCGTGTCGGCTATCATCAAGGGCGGCGAGGCGACCAAGGACAACCAACCAATCCACCTGACTACCAAGGACCTCGGCAGTTGCGAAGTCTACCCATCTACCCTCTCTCACTCTGCCAATGGTCGATTCGTCGCTGTCTGTGGTGACGGCGAGTTCATCGTGTACACCGCGCTTGCATGGCGCAACAAGCAGTTCGGTTCCGCGTTGGACTTCGTGTGGGCTTCGAAGGAGAACTCGAATGACTTCGCTATCCGAGAATCTGCGACCAGCGTCAAGGTCTTCAAGAATTTCGTCGAGAAGCAAGGTGGTCTTGACGTTGGGTTTCAGGCGGATGGTTTGGCCGGCGGTGTTCTGCTTGGTGTCAAGGGCCAAGGAGGCATCAGCTTCTTTGACTGGGCCACTGGTGGCTTGGTGCGACGCATTGAGGTTGAGCCTCGCGAGGTCTACTGGAGTGAGAGCGGAGAGCTTGTGGCACTTGCGTGCGATGATACCTGCTATATCCTCCGCTTCAGCCGTGAAGCCTACCAGGAAGCTGTGCAGTCTGGACAGGTCGAGGATGACGGTGTCGAGGCGGCTTTCGAGGTTATCACAGACATCAGCGAGGGAGTGAGGACTGGTGAGTGGGTTGGTGACTGCTTCCTGTACACCAACTCGACCAATCGGTTGAACTACCTCGTTGGCGCCGAGACCTACACCGTCTCTCACTTCGACCAGCCCATGTACATTCTCGGCTATATCCAGCGCGACTCTCGGATCTACCTCGCCGACAAGGATGTCGGTGTCACATCTTTCGCCCTCTCCCTCCCCGTCCTTGAGTACCAGACCCTCGTACTCCGTGGCGAGCTCGACGCTGCGTCTGAGCTACTGTCTTCCATTCCAGAGGGCGAGCTCAACAAGGTCGCCAGGTTCCTGGATGGCCAGGGTCACAAGGAACTTGCTTTAGAAGTTGCCACGGACCCAGAGCACAAGTTCGAGCTTGCTCTTGCGCTGAACCGCTTAGACATAGCGCTTGAGCTGGCGAAGGATGCTAATGTTGAGCACCGGTGGAAGACTGGTAAGTCATTCTCACTCTATTAACTCATGGGTGCACATGCTGACCTACTTTGTTTAGTTGGTGATACGGCACTTACAGCGTGGGACGTCAGCCTGGCCGCCGAGTGCTTCACACACGCTAATGACCTCGGCTCGTTGCTGCTCCTGTACTCTTCGACTGCGGACCGCGAAGGTCTCGCCGCCCTGGCGACCAAGGCCCAGGAAGCCGGTGTGCACAACATTGCCTTCTCGAGCAAGTGGCTGCTGGGTGACGTCGATGGCTGTGTCGAGATCCTGACGAATACCAACCGTCTCGCCGAGGCCGTGCTCTTCTCACAGACCTACAAGCCCAGCCTAACAGTCGATGTCGTCAAGCAGTGGAAGGAGTCCCTTGAGAAGAACAAGAAGGGTCGCGTCGCCAAGATGATCGGCCTCCCCGGCGCGGAGGGCGACGAGGAGCTCTTCCCTGAGTGGGACGAGTGGCTCAAGCTGGAGAAGGAAGGCGTCAAAGTGGGTGATGGTGACGTTGAGGTGCCCGATGCCGAGCCTGAGAACGGTGCTGTCGAGGACGAGTTGGAAGAGACGCCGGCGGGCAATGGTGAGGAGGATGGCGAGGCTGAAGCTGAGGCTGAGGACGACAAAGAGTAGGACTTGGGCACGTCTTTTGGTGAGTATGAAAGGGCTCAGGATGTCGCAAACAGGCTGTTGAGATTTGCCGAGATAAGGGGTCTCTAGAATCGGGCGTGGTGGGTGCATTCGGCAAAAGCCCTAGACCTAGGCTAGGTGGAAATAAAAATATCACTTTTTCTTCTACGTTATCTATGGTGAACTGTAGGGGTATCTCCAGCCTTCTTTGCCCCTGAACCAACGGGTTCCGGCGTCTTTCTGTCGCTGCTATAGAATCATCTCGACAACCGCTGAGTAACTCCCCGGATATGACCTGCCGAGATGTCGCAGTGATAGACGTTGGAATCCAGAAACAGTAACATCCACGACATCCGGCTTGCATATCCGACAACAAGCTATTACCATACACTAGTAATAAGCAGCCCCCAGGACAGGTATTCAGTGGCCAATGAACTAAAGACTCCACTCGAATAGACTTGTATCTGTGGACCAAGAAGTGGTATCTATGCTGTAAACAGTCTAGCACCTACATCGGTGGGTGAAGAAGGTACCGGTCGTTTATTCGGCCTGTTACCAAGTACAGCACCAAGCTGCGCATCTCGACCAAACAGATTTGGTTTCTTTGTGTGCAAGTCCGAAGTTTACTCCGTAGCTCATCCCATTGTGGGGGCGCGAGTCGTTGCCGATAGTGGTTGCGAATCTGCTCCCCGCGATTGCGTGCTGACGACGGTCTTTTCCAACAATGCACGACAAGTAACGTCTGTTTTGGGATAAATAGAGAGCCGCGGGTATTTTTGGTTGCTTTTCGTTTCGGTTTCGTGAACTGTGAGAGAGGTTTGTCTATAAGTCCAGTTTCCGTGCAGTTTTCACAGACCTCGAAGTGACCTTGAGACACTGCACCGAGGGCGGCCAGGACAACTTTACTGCTGCTCAGCATCGAGATACGGCGTATCTACCACTAGTCTCAACATGGCGCCTGGTCTGACTTCAGACATCCCGATTCACTCCTCTCCGTCGGAGGAGAGACCCTCCTACCCGGAGCCGCTGCAGCTCAGCGGGGCGCTGGAGCAGTTTTCCTACGAAGACACGACGCCCGTCATCGGACGAGAGTTTCACAATGTGAACATCGTCGACGATCTCATGAAGTCCCCCAATGCAGACGAGCTGCTTCGGGATCTCGCTATCACCAGTATTTCTACAACCCTTGCCCAACCATCATCTGCCAGCTAACCACCATCCTACCTAGTCTCCCAGCGCGGCGTGGTCTTCTTCCGCGCGCAGGACAACCTCACCAACGAGCTGCAGAAGCAGTTCATCCAGTCCCTGGGCGTCCTCTCGGGCAAGCCGTCCACGTCGACCCTGCACATCCACCCCGTGCTGAACAGCACGTCCGAGTTCGGCGTGGGCGACAACGAGATCTCGCACATCTCCTCGGTGGCGCGCAAGAAGTTGTTTGTGCACTCCAACCAGCCCAACAAGCGCCGCTACGACGCCGCGCGCTGGCACAGCGACATCCAGTTCGAGGCGTGCCCGGCCGACTACACCTCGCTGCGCCTCACGCTGCTGCCCGAGGACGGCGGCGGCGATACCCTCTGGGCGAGCGGGTATGAGATCTACGACCGGTTCTCGCGGGCGTATCAGAGGTTCTTCGAGGGCCTGACGGCCACGTTCATCGGGGATGGATTCATCCGTGCGGCGGAGCGAGACCCGGGCGTGGTCATCTACGAGAAGCCGCGGGGCAGCCCGCACAATGTCGGCAGGGAGCTGGCGGCCGTGCACCCCGTGGTGCGGACGAACCCTGTGACGGGGTGGAAGAGCATCTTCGCGGTGGGGTCGTTTCCCAAGATGATCAATGAGCTGGAGCCCGAGGAGAGCAAAGAGTTGTTGGATAAGTTCCACCGGGTGATCCTGGATAATCATGACCTGCAGGTGCGGTTCAAGTGGAGGAACAAGAACGATATCGCCATCTGGGACAACAGGAGTGTGTTCCATTCTGCAACGTTCGACTACCAGGGCGAGAGATTCGGCAACAGGGCGGTTGGGATTGGAGAGGCGCCGTTTTTGGATCCAAACAGCCAGTCGAGGACGGAGGCTCTGGGGCTGCACCTGGCTTGAGGATTCAAGGCGACGAAGGGGAGGCCGGAGTCCCTCGTGTTTAGACCGTCATCTTAGTTTTTCTTCTTCTCAGAAGCAAGCACCTTCCGCCTCTGTCTGCGCATATGGTTGAACAGCGTCGGGGCAGCTAGAAAATTTGTCAGACTTCACGGCTACGCCAATTTCATCAGGGATAACCAAAGCAAGACTCACCAGGAATATACAGCGTCGCCGCCGCCATGTATCCCCAAGCATGCCCCTGGTAGCCCAGCCTCCACGCCTCCGAGATGGCCTGGTACACGACCCCCATCTCGCTGAGGATACCGATCGGGTAAAGCACGTAGAAGGCGCTGTACCGCAGCCAGATCAACCTGGGGTACTGATGTCCGCCGACAAGCCGGGTTGCGAAGTACAGATACCGGATGACATCCGCCGCGCTCCAGGCAAGCACCATCGAGGCGTAGAACGGACTCAGCGCCGCAGACGGGTACGCCTGGATGACGATCCACAGGACGGTGCTGCGGCCCGCGACCTGCACGAACGTCGTGAGGACGGGCGCGTGGACGAGGCCTGGCACATGTTGTCAGCAATTGAATCTCGCGGGATACAATTGAAATTTTTGATTTTTGATTTTTAACATGGTTTCCCTCCTAGATAACCTACCTATGAGAGCATGCAATATCTCCAAGGCTGCCACACTCTGCGTGAACAGCACCAGAATTCTCAGAGCCGGGTAGACCTCGTCGAGTCCGTCGGTGACGGCCGTCAGCGCCGACCGCGTGAGGATGAGCGACCATAGCAGCGCCGAGACGGTGTTGTAGCCGATGAGGTAGGCCCACTGGGGGAACACGCCGTCGAAGACGCCCATGGTGAGGAAAGGAAAGGCGCGGTGCCAGGCGCTGGGGTGGTGGTTGTTTCTGACCCAGGGAGGGAAAGGAAGAAGAGGTGGTCAAATTTCCAGACGCTTGGTGAGCTGACGTCGGGTTAAGGTTGGGCGGGTCCGGAGATCACTGGTCTCCAGGCCAGGGGGGGTCTCAACTAACTGCCAAGGGGGGCCTGAACTGCTCCACGGCCCTAGGTCAGGGTCCATGTGAGAATTGGAAGCCAACAGCATTCTGCAGCGAGATGCTCGTCTTGCCATTTCCTAAAGGTGACAACGTGGAGAGGCCGGCCATTCTCAGATGACAGAGCTGACTTGCCGTCTTGCTCTCGGGCTCGTCAATCCGCGGAAGACGACCCACTGCCCACGACCACCGGAGGTGTGGAGAGTTCCATCTGTCAGGTTAGGTGACCCTCAAACAGAGCATTGCATAGCTAAGGAACGCCGGCCTCCATGGAGAGCGCTTTTTAGGCAAGAAGCCAAGGAATTAAGACAGCTCTCTACCAGGTGGTTGAGAACTCAAGTTGGAGAATTGTTTTGATGACGAGCGGTGGTCACATGGAGGAGGATGGTATTGTTTGAGGGGACCGACCGTAGTTGTGATACGGTTCCTACAATTTGTTGAGTGGTCTGGAAAATCCGCAGAAATGTTCCACGTTGTCTATAAAGTATCATATAGGGAGTCTCTTCCAGTTCTCCTCGTAGTAGACCAGCCTCCGGACAACATCACCATCATCCATACTCTTGATATTAGAGTCTGATCTTAGGAATCTCTGCATCTATGCTCGTGCTTGGTATCCGTCTTGCTGAAAATAAACAACCTAACCATTGTGGATATGCACTGCCCATCAGAGCACGAACACCTGTCATTTGATAGTAACAGCCAAGTTTCAAGGATTGCATGAAAAGATAGGAAAGGAAAAGAAAAGGACAAAGAGGGAAAAATAGGGAAGGGGGAAAACATAATGACAAGAAATGGTAACCACTCTGCATTGTCGGATACAGACCCAACAATCCACACAATCTCCCTTCACTAGAGTCTTCGAACATGGCCGCTATGTGCTTGCTCCCACAGCAAGATACGATTCGTCTCACTTCGAATCTGCCATGAGAACAACTCAGATCACAAAGCGGAAACCCCTCTGCAAACTCCTTGCCTCCTCGACGGTCACGCCCTCCACCTCCGCCGTCATCTCGAGCTTCTTCATATCTCTGTCCGTGAGCTGGGCACCAGCGTCATCCATCCTCCCCAGCCTCTTATTCTGTTTCTCCAGAAGGACCTTGAGCGAGAATGCGCAAATCGCCGCCAGGCATTGCAGTGCAATGCAACAGCCGATGGCAGGCCGATAGTAGGGTGCGTCCTGGTTCCTGTAGGTGAACGGAGTCCAGATGGAAGCGGCATTTCCGACCGAGTTGATAAAGGCCAGCGCGGCCGCGCGCTTGGCTGGAGGTCGAGGGATCGAGGAGGATATCCCTGGCCCATGTTAGCAAGCATGAATCCACGTGAAGTACGGACCTCGCCACGGGGAAGAGGGTTATTACAGGCATAAAGCGTTCCGTTCATTGCAAAGACAAATATTTGCAGGAAGAGACTGAAGTACCGAGCCCCAAAGTTGCTCGCAGTCATGAATACTACAAGGAGATGTCAGCAACGTATATACCATCGCAGCCGTGGATGGCCACGGAAAGCAGAGTCCACCCACTGATGAAGCCAACGATCGAGACCGGAATGGGATACAAAAAGAACCAAAAGCGCTTCCCCACACGATCAGAAATTCTTGAATGAGCGAAGGACCAGAAGACCATGAAAATATATGGAGGAGCGCATAGCAGCAGCGCACTAATGCGATTCTTTTGCACGGTCTCGGTGAGGGTCGGAAAATAATTCTGAATGCCGGCAGCACCTGTCTGCCCGTGATATGCAACGGCGAGCAGGTAAGTCTTGGGATCGGTCAAGGCGAGTTTGATGCCGCGCAGCTGGGACATGCCCTTCCCGTCGTCAATGTCAACTTCGGCGGCTTCGACCGCCAGGCGTCGATTGGCAACGTGCCGCTCCTCGTCGGAGAGGCTTTTCCAGGTATCTGGGAAGTCGGGAAGGACGACCATCAAGAGGAGTCCGAACTGTTGAGGCCTTGTCAGCATGCTATGTGAATGCTCCCGGTGGCCTGGCGCCTTGACTTACAAAGACCGTGATGGCTCCCTCTACGATGTACAGCCATTGCCAGGCAGCATAACCGTTTTTTCCAGCCAGCCCGTTCAAAATGCCCGCAGCAATCAAGTTTCCAAACGCACCACTGATGAGCGATCCGGAATAGAAGATGGCCATTCGCAAAGACAGCTCCTTCTTCGTGTACCACTTGGAGAGGTAAAACAGAATGCCCGGGAAGAAAGGCGCTTCCACAAATCCCAAGATAAAACGGCAGGCGATGATCTCACCAGGCGTCTTGACTTGACTGGTACACGCAGAGACCAGGCCCCAGACACAAGTCTGTTGAGTAATCCATATTAGCAGCAGCCCCAGCAGGATAAAATCTCAGAATTCCAAGAAGGACTCGACCACCTCCAGGAATGGTGTGTAGAATTCCAGGTGTCTAATTTCTTGTTTTTCTTGGGGGGGGGGGAGTCCTTTTTCTCTTCTGGTTTTGTTTGTATTCCATATTTCCTCTCACCAACCATGACAATCATCTTGGAATAACTTCAAGTTGCAGTGCTGAGGAGTCCAAGTGGGGGGATGGGCACTTACGAAGAACCCAATGTAGAGCGAGGGCCGCCCAGCGTAGTTTAGCATGGCGTTGGAAGGGACTTGCATCAGCACGTATCCGATGAATAGTGTCGAGAGACCAATTTGATACTCCTCATCAGTCATTCCAAGGTCATCCTCAAGGCCTTGAAGCCTGGCTGCGGCATAATTATTCCTGATGACACGCTATTAGGGAGGCTTTCAGACCGTATGCGAATGTGGAAGCGTCTTACCGATCAATATAGTTCATGAGGTAGATCAGAACACAGATCGGCATGATCCGAAGATCAATCTTCTTCCTCAACTTCTTCTCGACAGCGAGCTCCGCAGGGGTGAGCTCCTGGAGATGGTCCCTGATCTCCAGGTCGATTTTCTCGTCTCCGCTGGAGGCATGGTCATGGACGTGCTCAGCCCGCGGGCCGCCTTCAATCTTGTCGTCCATAGCAGTTGGAAGGTCGGACGGGTACTGGATGACACTCTAACTCCTGATGGTAGAGTTTAGGAGAAGGGGGAAAGCAGGGGAAAGCAGGGGAAAGATGTATAGAAAAGCTTGACGTCTTCTGCGAGGTCGCATGACGGGTGAGGGGAACATCCTTCCAAGATGCAACAGCCAACCAAGACCAATATCATACGGCAAAAAATTGGGTGTCATGGTGTCAGGATATTGCCACCAATACAGAGCTGACAGGCGACATGGATATTTTCTCGATACACGTTGTCATTGCGCTGTTGGGTGAGGGGAACCTAGGAAACCTGGGGAACCTGGGGAACCTGGGGAACCTGGCACGGCTGGGGAAGACAAAAGCAGTACCACACGTGCCACTGTCTCCTCACCGATGACCATCAGGGGTCATGATGAACTACCCGTGTACTACACTAGTACGTGTAGCTGAGATGCAGGATCAAGCCGGATGAAAATGAACGTCCGAACCATGTAGCAAGCATCATTCTACAAGCATCTATCTGCAAGCGATGCTCGATGCTGGGAGAAAGCCGTATAAACAAACTTCCCCGTTGTATAAGTATTTATCGATAAAACAGGTAATGTCTATAGGGCCTAAAGGCTTTTCCCCTCCTTCAACCTTCGGACACAAGGAAATCTATCAGAAAGTCCCATGCATTCGCTTTTCCCCGCCCAACACCTCCTTCAAAATAACCGACGGATGGAGTTTGATTCCGTCATAGAAGCTACCACCATGATCATGATGGTCTTTGATCATCATACACAGGCACTCATTACTTCTTCCTGCAGCTATATAGACTTAAAATCACAGACTAGTCAGTGGATAGTACCTCCTCTAGGTAACCCCACATCAAGGTATTCTGAAATTACATGTGTTATCATGTTTTTCTTTTGGGGGCGGGGTTGGAGTGGCAATCCCCATGCTAGCGGATGTCGCTTCTATTCGAAAATCAAACTTGGAGTTGTCGCACGGATGAATGCTCACAAAACTGCCAATCAACAATACAAAGGCGGGCAAGGCGGGTAAACATAACACCTCCGAGTCTTGGTTGTACCTTGGCTCAGGAAGCATCGATACTTGAACCCTGTATGTGTGTTGGAGCATTTCAACCTGTCTAGAATCCGAGTACTCAGCCCTAATATCCTTAAATGTAATGCCACCTCTCATACAACTATAGTTAAAAGACTAGATACAAAGGTAGACGACGTGACCCTCAGCGCCAAGAACCTTTAAATCCCAAACTTTCAAGATCCCCACCAACTGCGACCTGATGAGTCCGACGCCAGGTCCGTTTTGTTGGAAGGCGGCCGGATCGAACGGCTCGTCGCTGCCGACTTGGAGCCGGTATTTTGCTGGCGTGTGTCGGCTGTAATTGACCCGGTCCCCTAGTCCAGAATCAGATCTGGATGGTCTCAGCAGGGTTTGGAAGTAGTTGTCTCTAGGCACTGCAAATCGGTGGTTAGGGGCCAAGTATACTTCTTTCTCCGGTGCCAGATCACAGCAGCCAAGGACGACAGAGGCTCTTTACGTGTATCGGTGGCATTTCCACACCAAAAGAGAATACGACGTAGGAGATGCTGGTTTAGTAAAACTTGATAATAGAGCATAAAACCCGAGTTGTGATTTGCAGAGGATGCGGTGCCTTCGAGGAGTTCAAAATTCGCCCGAGTTTCACAGCAACCAACTCAGAGCCATCGCCACAAGCCCAGAAAGCCCCGTTCCGCAGCTCACTGCTTTCGCACCGCTGTTAGCGGCGGAGTCAGAAGGGGCAGATGAAGTCGCTGCTGTTGCCGTGATAGCAGCGGAGCTCGAAGTAGAAGAGGCACTGGCAGCCCGATCCGCCTCGGTGGTTGCTATTGCAGAGACGGCAGTGCTAGTTGCCGTAGATGCGACAGCACTTGTAATACTGCCGGATTCTGAGGAAGATGTGAGCGACGCCGTCGAGCTCGCTTCAGTGGTCCCGGCCGTAGCTGGAGAATCAGCCTGCAGGGTTGCCGTCGCTGTCGCGGTAGCAGAGATGCCAACCATGGATCGTACCCACTCCGAGGCGTCGTCTACCAGACCGAGACTACTCTCGAAATACGAGGTGTGAACGTCCTCTTCATCTCCTAATGCGCAGACTTCGTCTCCTGACAGGCAGTATGAGCGCATTACAGAGGAAAAGACGTTGAGATTATCCAGGTTGGCACCCGATCGTGGATAGTCCCCGCTGTTGTCAGCACCGGATTGGACATTGTAAGATTGCCCAGCTGTATGTCTTGGATCACCCCAGAGCAGGACGGCAGCGACTATGCGCACACAATAAAATCAGTCCTCTTTGCTCATACTTCATTGAGCATAGCATCCGATCCAGTCTTGAATCGGCCCGAATTGCCCCGACGAACCAGCCCAAGAGACCGTTCGAGACAACAGATATGTGCACTCACTGTGGCTTCCCGGGCTTGTCGTAACAGAAGCAAGACCCGTCACATCGCCCTCGGTGGTATAGAAAAAGCTGCCACCCCCTCCTGCCAAGGCGTCTCCTATCGCATGCGCACCTTCGCTATACCCAGAGAGCACGATCTGCGAGTCCGGGCAGTCCTCAGCATAGTTGGCAATCTGTGAGATGCAGGCCGTTGCGCCTTGGTACACCGCCGGACCGTAACTTGACGTCGCCGAGTCATCAAAGATGATGTTTTCATAACCGCAGACGCTGCTGGCCTGTCCGGCGCAGATCACATCAACAAGCACGCCCTGTCGTCCCGGATAGTCTTCCTTCCATCCGCGAGCGAGGAAGATATGAACATCCTCGCATGTGACGCGCTTTTGTACGTCTGAGGAGTCCCATAGTGATGGACCGGTGTTTCCGTGCGTTCCGATGGCAAATGGGAGAATGATAATGGCAATGCCCAGGGTTCCTGCGTGTGGGCTCATCATCTCGTCCGAGTTCTTAAGCAATAAAAAAAGATTGGAGATTTTCTTTGACCAAATTTTTCGTCTCCTGACGTTGTTCGACTGTAGGTCTCTTTACACCGAGTATGAAAATGCAACAGGTCTCCGAAAGAGCATTCAGAGCGAGTAGTAAAAAGGAAAAGAAAGACTGCAGGCTGCAAGCCGGACGTAAATAAGCGTTTGAAGCCCCGGCAGATCTGCTTTGCAATTGAAGCTGGCGTGTCCTATGGTCAAAAGTGGACCTCGTGGGATTTATCCCTGGCATTCAACGATAAGCTTCCTGTTTTGAGCTGCTCCAGCTGCGCAATAGTGGAGAAGGGCCAGGTACAGAGGTCCATGGGAAACGAATCAAAACAAACCTATAAATGAGAGTGTGATGGAGGCAGCCTCTCCCCAAAAAGGCATTCATCGATACCCAACAGAGAACATTGGATCGACCTGGGCCAATCCCATGGCCGCAGCTCGTCACGGGTGGATGCTATTATCACAGACACGCCCAAGAGACAGCGAGAAATGGAAGGCTTGGTGTTTTATAAGAACAGCCTTCATACAAGACCATGCAGAGCAATCTGAAATTGGTGAAGGTTGAGTTGCTCTCAACTCTCACCAAAGCCTGTAAGCGTCAGCCTGGTACAGATGAGACCATGTACACATGAAATAGGTCACCAAATGCCCACAAGTTCACAACTGGAACCATAGAAAGCTGATGACCCCAAAAGACAGATAAAATTCCGAGACTTTCGAAACCATCAAAGCCAGTACTGCATTTCCTCTTAATGCATTATTGCCTATTCCCACGTAGTAAAAGCTCAAAAAAGGCTGCAGCATTTACAGTAGGACTGTCCCATACACGCACCGATGCAGCTATGATAGTTCACAATATCAGCGAGACCATCCAAAAGTCGGTATAATATAGGAAATCTTGGACGAAACTGTTACCTACACTCCCCAGCAAGGCAGACACCAAAGCAAGGCTGTGCAGGCCAGCTGGCACTCTGTACACTGGGTACATTTGGCACAGTCGCAGCTACAATCATTTTTATTACTGATATTGTTTTGAGCCTTGGCATAGTCGACGGACTTGTTGAGAATGGAAAGAATGACCAGGCTGTCAAGTTTGACCCCGGATGAAGACCATTTCTGTGCCTCGGCAGTGACGTTGGCAGCTTGGGTTTCGATGGATGTGAAGGTCGAGTTTTCGAGGTCAGTCTGGTCTGGGTACCACAGAGAATGGCTGTCAAGAGTATCCAGGGCGCCCTCGACAAGATTCATCTGGAGGGGGAAGCTTGAGGAGCTGGTGTTGTCGGATCTTGCATGGACGAGGGCGGTCATGCCACACACAATGAGGAAGATGGGTTGGCTGATAATGGACATGGTGATGTAGAGGACGTCTGAAGTTATTTCCTGGCTGGAAGAGATCTTCAGGTGCTTTCAGGTTGACAAGAATTGGGAGAGCAGTATGTCGGGAAAGTGTTTGTGCAGATGGATGCAGATTGCCGCGTCACAGTGTTTTCTTCCCATCAGTGGTGACAACCAAACATCAAATTTTCAAATGGAAGGGGCAAATAATGGTAAAGCAGGGCAGGTGTCGAACCACCTTTGCTCCTTTCTCGAGTTCCTCTGCTACACGTCTGCCTCCTACTGTTCCGGCTCCAAAATCGTGCTCTCGAGTTTATCTGGTGTGACTGTGGGCCCAAAAATATAACTTAATATGCTCTGGTATATTTTCACTGTCTTTCGTATCGAATTTTAAGTTCAGATTGGTGTGGAAGACCTAAGCGCCAGAGGTCCCTTTTCCCTACCTAGAGCTGTATGGGATTGTTATTTCTGGACCAGGCTTTGGGCCCTCAAGCTCAGCCATCTGCTTGGAATTTGATAACGTTCCAACACAGATTCAGAGTTCAAACATGGTAGGTGCTCACATTCCTCTTGCCACAGGTGCCTTCTTCAGGGTCGGAAGGGGGAGGGGTCAGAAGACCACAAGCTGAAGATGGCGATGTAAGATGCATGACGATACTGGGGAAATATACTTCATCGGACACCTGGAATATTGAAATAAGAACAAATCCGAACTATACTGCTATTGCTAGCCTCTCATATTTTCTCCTCCAGATGTCTTCACACATCCGCCTTACAATCACCCGCACCGCATCTGACCTCTGCTGCGGCAGCGGCTCTCCCATCATGATTATATTAAGCACGTCTATGTATCCAAAGTCAGTAGCTTGTTTCATTAGCAAGTCGACCTCTGTTCGCCTGCGCCTTTGGTTCCTGCTGCCTTTACGATGTTTAGTAAGTTGACGCTGCTGTTTCTCCATGCGAGTGGATGAACAGGAGGATTTGGTGGGGGGTTTTGCCCCAAGCGCAGTGATTTGGGCATCCTTTGCATCAATCTCAATGCTGGTGAGTACAACTTCAGTCGCATGCTCTTGCTCTTGGATATTATTTCCCTTTGGGATCGGTGATGAGAGCGACGATCGACCGTTGAGCGAACTTGACTTGACATGGCCCGTCAACGAGCTTGACCACGAGCTGAAATCTGACCGCTTATTATAAACCTTGAGAATATCAATTGGTCCTATTTGACCAGACGTTGGGTCTACGTCTAGCTTAGCTACAGTATAAGGACCAACAACATCAGTGGCAAGAAGAAAATCATGCTAACAGGAGAAATTATGGCTTACTCGTGAAGAATCGGCGGGACGCTGGTATACATTAACTGTAATGCAAACACAGTTTGTTTGGTCAACTTCAGAATTAGACGGTAAGGCATATTTGGCATGCGAATAGACTGGAAAAACCCTGTGAGATCACCTGTCAGAATTTCAAGGTTAGCATTCTTCGTAACCTTGGAGAGAGATACTGTTTCGCAGTTTCCGCATCTGTATGAGTGAGACAAGATGTCTGCAGAAACACACCTCCGTTATAAAACTGAAAATAACCCTCTTGGGTTCATAATTGATTCTTAAAAAAAGACCACGAGTCAGCAAGTGTCTGAGACTTCTGAATATCGCGTCCGCTATACAGCTTGATGATGTTGGGTTGTACTGCTTTCTTGGTGGCTGGGTCCTGAAGCATTGCCAATATCTCATTCTCGCTGCCACCAAATTCTTGACTGCTCTTCTCCGCCAAGATTAGACCCTCACGAGTGACCTTTCTCACGCGAGTCTGACCTGACTGGATATGGAGTGTTTTCTGGCAAATGGCCAGTTTTCCGAACCGAGGGCTCTGGATGAAAAGGTATTGGCCATGTCTCCCATCAGTAAAGAGATGACCGTACTTGATAACCATGTCGAATGTTAATAGAAATAAACAGGGATAATAGATTTACCAATATTGCACTTCCAAAAAAAAAAATTGAATATCGTAAACTGTACTAATGGTAGTGCTACAAGGCATTGCAGGAAGAAAAGATATATACCTAGGTAGGTACTCATTGTCAGCATCAGGCTTACAAACCATGGATGTGAGGCCCCTGACTTCAAACAAAATTGCAAGGCAATAGAACAAGGACGCTGCAGGGCAAGTTCTATTTTCCCAACAGTGTCCTACTTTGTTTGTAATATAGCAGAAAGGGCATTGTCTGGGTTTTGGCAACAGTACCTATGTATGAAGATACGGGCCATAACCTGACTGTCTCACTTCTTATGATAGTATTGGTTTTCCTACATCCTGTTTGGCTCACAAAATAGTCAGGATACTAGTTGAAGTGACAGCAAGTGGTAAGAACTGATTATTAGAAGCGCATGCTATTATTGACTTGCACGTAACCAGGCTGCCGTTGCCATTGCCCCTATAGTCCACTACTAGGTTCCTGTCTCCATACTATATGGTTTTGACCAGTTAATTAGTAGCAGCAATATCCTAGCCTTTAGTGGTACAGAATAGTCTTCAATGCCCGCGCGCGGCTACATAGGAACATTTCAGTGGATTTCGCTCCACCTTCCCATTGATGAACCACCCAGCCACACTCTCTCGCCCAGAGTTTATGCCGAATATTCTCTCATACCGATCAGACAGCAGCATGGGGAGGGCATCGCATTCCGCCCCAGTCGGCTCAAGCACCTCCTTGTCTGCGACGTCCATCTCACGCACGATCTCGAGCGCTTCAGCCCAACTTCCGTCGACCAGTTTGATATGTGAGAGCGTCAGGAAATCGAGACTGATATCATTCTCCCCTAGCTTCTTGGAAAAGTCCCTCAGATCCTCGACGCGGAGTGGCGGACCAGATATGTAGACATCCTTCAGCGTCCTCGGCGACGGAGAAATAGCCGGCAACATGAGGCTCCCGGAACCCAACCGGTCCTCCGGACCAAGACTCCCATCCGCCCAACCGCTGTCCACCGCCAGCCGGAAACGCTCGAGACTGTCACTGTGCGTCATGGCCGTGATGTATTCCTGAAAAGCCTCGACATCCTCGGGAGCAGGTTTGTCCCGCACGCAAGGTCTCGGCCCGGCGGCATGGATGAACGTGAAGCTTTTGAGGCCCATGGCGTTGATAGCGCAGCCTAAGGCGGTGCCGTCATTCTCGCGCGACTCCCGAAGGAGCTGGTAGTACTCCTCGGCACAGGTCGTGGTCTGGACTGAGATCCTGTCGAGTTTGCAGCCGGCATTTTCAAGGGCGATGGGCAGGTCGAAGAAGAGCTTGGCGGGCGGGCGGCCGAGCTGAAGATCTGCCATGTCGGCCCATGAGCTAGGCTCGACCAGAGAGTCGACAGCGAGGAGACCGGCGTACATGTCCGTCTGTTGGACACGGGGGATCTCAGTGAATCCGGCTCCGTCGCAGCAGGTGAGGCACGTCCGGGGGTCGTGGTGGAAATCTTGCATCTCGAGCGTCTTCTTGGCCTTGGGCATCCGAGTCATTGCCGCTGCAAATCGTGCCACAAACGCGTTGTCTTTCGTCAATCTTTCTTGGTCTTCGTAACGCCGTTGGTACAGACCGTGAGCCTCGCGCAGTAACCGCATATGGCGCTGGTTCTCATCACCCGGACCATCAGCCTCTAATAGCTGGCACTGCCCGTCCACCTTAGATCCGCCAGATTCAACTACCTTGTCACGCACTTCGGAATCAGAATTAGATATATTCCGTGACACCTGCACGCCCACAGAAATCCATGTCTCCAGCACAGCCTTGAGTCGCCCCAGCACCTCCGCAATCTCCCCCCTTTTCCTCACCAAGCTCCCCACATCGTCGCAACCCACGACCCTCGCCATCTCCACCTCCCTCTCAAACGCCCGTCGGTAACTCCTGGCCCTATCCAGGACTCTCTCCGCAGCCCATCTCGCAAACTCCCCGAGATCGCCAGCCAGAGCAGGCGCATAGCACCGCGCCTCGAGCCTCACGATCCGGACGCCCCTCCTGAGGAGCGGATGGCGGGCGACGGCCTCGAGCTTGGCCAAGGAAGGCGGGTCCACGCCGTCCAGGCGGACGTAGTGCAGCAGGAGGTGGGAGCTGGCGGCGGCGAGGCGGCGGCAGACGAGGCGGACGGCGGCGATGGAGGCGGAGGAGCTGGCAAAGTCCGGGTGGAGGGCGCGGTTGGCGGGTCTGTATGTTTTGACGGTTGTGAATATTTCGAGGAGGAGCTCGTCGGGGAGGGAAAGAATGGTCGTCGATGGGCGGTTCTGGGGAGGGAGAGGGGCCATGATGTTTTTGCAGATCCGGCCACTTTTCAAGGTTGATCAAGTGACTTTTTTCAAAAAGATGGATGAAGATTCTCAAGATTAAGTTATAAAGATAGATAGCAAATGATAACATAGTCATTTCAATATTCTCGAAACATGTGACGGCGGCACCGTTGAGAATTTGGTCGACTTTTAGGGCCGCTGGTTGGAACTGGGCGGGCGTCTTCGAAGCGCCTGCTGTCCAAATCAACTTCGCTTCACATCAAGTTCTCCATTGGATTGGTTGCAGAGGAAATATGTTGGCTCACTCTGCATTATGCGTCTCAAACAACATGCATACCACCCAAGATCTCGGTTGTCCCAAAATAGCCCCCAGCACGCGACCCGGGGTCAACTGGACGGGCCGACCTCCCAGTCGAGGCCTTGCGAATTCGACCGGAAGTCAATCCAGACTGTTTTCCCCGATGGATATGAATGCTAAACAGTAATTCGTCTATGAGGCCTCTGATTAGAAAAAGGTGAAAAGAAAAAGAAGTGAGAGTCACTGGCTCTAACGCTTTTGTGACCAGAGCCCAGCCCACGTGTAGTGGGACGACTTTTAAGATATCTTAAAAGAGCAAGCAAGCCGCCACTGCTGGAAACAAGCTGGCAAGCAATGTTCTGCTCACATCCCTCCCGAACGCACGCCCAGACCCGGAGTAATGCGCAATAATGGAGGCCGTCGTCGAGGCCGACACAGCAGTTCTCGTGGAATAGATGATAACAGAGGTGATGCTATACTGGGACACAATCGGCGTCCCAGCAGCGGCGTCACCCGTGCCGATCGACGCCTGTGTCGATATTGGCTCAATGACCTCACCACTGCGGCTAGCACCTTGCCAATCATTCGAACTTGTTGGCACTTCGTTCACCCGGCTTGCGCTCCCACCCTCGACACTGGGACTGACGCTTTCCCAGGTCATGCTCGTCTGCACCACGCCGGACTGGCTCCCACTCCCGTCTCCACCGCAGCCCCTACGCACACGCCGTGCAGATGGGCCAGACACCTCGCCGCTGTTCGTAGCGGCCCCCGGCCGCGCGGTGACTGTCTGGGTTGACGCATTCCTGCTGGTGACCGGCGTCAGGGAGGTAGAGGTAGTGACAGCCTCCTTCGCGCTGGTGAACGCCTTGTTCGTGCTGCTGCTGGTGCTGGTAGTGGTGCTGTTGAAAGGACAGACGCTCTCGTGGGGGATGCACAGGGCCAGAGCGGGGCGGATGGTCGCGTGCTCCAAGACGGTGAGGCTTGGGATGGAGTCCAAGGTCGATCTTCTATCAGATGCTGTATTTTCAACGCTTGTCATGGGCCTTGTAGCGCTGGGGTCACTGCTGGGAACCGGAGGGGCCTCCAAGGCAGTGGGAGAGATCTCGGAGGCTGCCTGTCTGGCTAAATCACTAGTACTGGACTCCTTCGATGTTGGAGCCGCGTGCAGGACTACGTACACGGAGGAGGCACTCTCAGTCTTGGCTGCTGTTGCAGTCGCTGGGAGGGATGTGGTGATGCTAATGCTGGCTGCTTGTGATGTTTCACTGTAGCCGTCTTGACTGGTCGGTGTGGAACTTAGTTTAGGTGAGGATGACTGAGAATACGTAGGCGTCTCTGTGTCGTAGCCCATCTCGGGCTCCGGTTCGCCGCAGGAATCCGTCCATGCCCTCGCAGTCGAGACTGCCACCGTGATTGCTAACCATCTGCTGATATGCATGCCTCCCGTGATGTGATGCTGATAAATAGCGGAAAGTGGAGTGTCGGATTTCGATGTGTGTGTGTGTGTGTTGAACCAATCGCAACACCTTGTAGATCCTCGTCCAGCATTTTCAGACTTGAGTTGTTCAAAAGACAAAGAAGCGGTAGCCAACCTGCTTCTGAGCCGTTGACAAGCACAGATAGGAAAGAAGTAAGTCGGGAAATAGTCAGACCAACAAAGACGACCAGCAAGCTGATTATTCATCTGCTAACTGGTATTGTGGACGTCTTTGTACCCTCGGCACGCGAATCTTCGTGAGCCCGTTCCTGCATTTATTCTGAGTCACAAAACAACCACCACCACTTAAGGACCGATTGCGCTGTTCGCCACGTGGCGACGGTGGGACAGCTTCTGACGAACGAGGTTATTAGATGTTCTTCGGTGTTCGAGCAGATCAGGTTTCGAAGAATGGACGGCCCGAGCCATGGGAAGTTGTGATTGGAAAAACCTGTCGCGTAGGTGCGTCGGAAGGAACTACTCTGGAAGGCTCATCAGATCCGATCCCTCAGCCCCAACCAAGTAATGACAGCCAATGCCTCCCAAAGCCCACTTATCTCCCCCGTACACACCCTCTTCCCAGAATCAGAGACTCCCGACGAGAACACAGGAACGAGATGTAGTAATTTCCGTATGTTTTCGCTTCTTGGGATGGCTACGACTCTTCGCGTAGTTCCGACTGCGTTGCCTCAAGAGGCTCGAGGCCGCTTGTCGTGGTGTCCCGGGGGTGGGGGGTCTCGCTGCTTTGCAGACGGGCATTGAGCTTTTGGTCAATGTCGTCGTCGACGTCCAGAGCCTCGGATCTGTCCATCTTATCGATACAGATCGGGTATAACGTGCTGGTGAGCCTTAGGATGGATGTTGAGGCTGCTTGTCTTGTACCTAGGTAGATCGATGAAGATGATGGCTGACTGCGGATTGCGGATGTTGACCAGGCCAAACGTCAGTTCCACCTGTCCTGCGAGCATCTTCTCACGGGAGACTTGATGCCCTCGAATCTGGTCACCCGCCTGTAGGATACCCGGTATGCTGCCTCCCACAGATAATGGAACTGCCCTTGATCCTGTATCGTTGTATGAGAGATTATTCAATCTCTTGCTCCATCGACATATGCTTGAGGTGGGCATCCGTACACTGGGAGCTTGAGACGCGAGGTGGCGCTCTCTTCTCTATGCACCCGCGATCCGTACTCCCTTGCTTGGCCACAGACACATCCTCACTTGAAAGGCGTCTGTCCTGGTGTCCATCCTTCCTTGAATACATGAAGCCATGCAAGCAGAAGAGGACACTGGTCCTCAGTTGAATAAACACACACTGATGAGAGAGCACTCGCTCGCTCCCTTGTACCACCGATGTCAAGACACAAATGAGCGTGTCCATCATCCCTGCGGAAGGATCAGCAAGATGCGTCCTTCCTGGAGCACAAAGAATGCACACAAAATGCCCCTGACTCCAATCTTAGCGACAGATTGTCTTGGCCTCGTGACGGCGCACATGTACTACAGCGGTGAAACGTTGCTCGACGAAACGTGGGATGACGACATGCGAGACATAGCATGGTACCCGGAGCATGTCTGTTTCACCGAGTGCAGCCAATTTAAACCTCCATTTGTTCTGGAATGCACCCGAAGAGCTGAATCAACCCGCACATTAGAGTTGGCCGCGGCGGCGGATCGCCAAGAGCGTGCCCACAGTCGCGTCCCCGGACAGCTTGTCGTCCCAAGAAAAAGGGTCTTCCGGGTTGCGGACGACAACCGACCGAGTGGAGCACGTTTGCGCTGTCGAGCATGACATGACTGGCAACAGCCACGAGGCGCCGTCGGACGAACTACTCAAGCTGCCTCATGGGCGGCTGTGGCGCTCATGCTTCGTACACAGTAAGTAGTTGACGCGAGACGGTGAAGATCGGATGGTGCTAGTTTGAGTCGGACATGATCGTCCCAAATATGATATTGCAACCGAATCGCATCACGAGAACGTACAAGGCGCTCGGCAGTGCTGAACATGACCAGTGTCCCCGCGTCTCGACGCCCACAGACAGGAAGTTCACAAGGTTGATGAGAGAGATGCGCTTCAGAACTAGGGGTTCTCTGCGGCGTTCTCTGCGGCGTGATGTGACTCGGCCCTCGGCACGGAGTACCCCGTAAGGTGGAGAGGTTTGTTGGCTTGGTGGCTTGGAGCCCGAGAGCCCGCTTTCGCTTTTGGGATGCTGTGTCGGCAGTGCTGATCAGACCATGACTGTGCGGCTGATTGTGCGGCGTGCGTGGCAGTTTACGTGTTTCTTTGCCTGCTGGTGGTGGTGCTGCTGCTGGTGCTGGTGCTGGTGCTGGTGGTGGTGGTGGTGCTGGTGGTGCTGGTGCTGGTGCTGGTGCTGGTGCTGGTGCCGGACATTCTGTGTGCAAGTGCAAGAAAATGTGCTGAGAGGGAGCTGAAACCAGACTCCAGAGTGACGGGCGTGTGGGCGTGTGGGAGGTGTGGCTCGCGTTACATGGCCCGAGCCTCTCGACCAGTGGACATCGAGCCCCGCAACCAGGCAACCCAAAAGAAGTCATGGCGAATTGTCGATCGGCGCTCGACGGCCAGTGGTTCTGGGGTCCTGGGAAAGGGTTGTCGTCGTCCAAACATCGATATCAGCCGAGGCATACTCCAACAACGGGCGCTTCACGACAAAGGTCGTTCGAAACTCTGGCTGTGCACAGCCTCAACTGGGCCGATCTTTGTGGACGCTCGCTGTTGTGTTTTCTGTTTTTGCCCCCTACCCAGGCGGTCCATTGTGCTCGCCCCCGTTCCTGGACGCTCCTCGTAAGTTGAGTGGCCAATGCCGTGCCATAGTCAGGCGGGTCTGACAAACTGCGGCACACCTAGCGGCTACCTGGAAGCTGAAGGAGGTGAAGGAGGTGAAGGAGGTGGGCTACACAGCAGGCACGGTAGGTTGCAGGCGCGAGAGAAATGGACGGCAGAGCGCTTGATGAAGCTGGCAGGAGCTGGCAAGAGTTGGCAAGAGTTGGCCCGAGTTGCCCAGCCTTCCTCGAGAGCTAAAGACGGGCCTGGGCCAAGGGTAGGTAGGGTCCCTGTCCACCTGGGTACCTGCTGATAGTGGATCCACCTCGTGCCAATGGGCTTACTAGCAGAGACAACTTTGGAGAACAGGGGGCTGCCTCCCACCGCCCAGCCGCAAGAGAACTCACTATTCCTTTTGTGCCAAAGGAAGGTTCTTTCTTGTCTTGTAACCAACTCTACACTCCGACTCTCCCCAGTCTTGTTTCGTTGACAGAGTTCCGTTCGCGCACCTACAGTCAGTCACTTGTGCCACGCCACTGCAACTGCTCTCTTCTTCCTCCTCGCTGCCTGGGTACTTTGTTCGGATACCAATACCCTGTTACAGCAGCAGTACCATAGCTGCAGGCAGGCGCATCCATCTGCATGCAGCCCCATCTGCAGGCCGCCCCATCTGCAGGCCCATTCCTCGAGATCCCAACCACCGCGACCGCCTAAAATAGCAGCATTCAGGCCGTTCAAACATACCTAGACGGTCGGTTGGTTAGGGTTTGGAAGGGTTTTACTTCGTACTGTGGCAAACACAGCCCAATCGATAAGGCAAGATCCCTTGTTCTTTGCGGAGGGCCGGGGTGGTCACCTATCCCGACAACCCCATTGCGACAACTCATCTCACGCCAACTGTCTCAAGATTTCCAACACGACTGGTCGGGCGCTTCAATCAATCACCCTCCCATCCACCCACGTGCCAATTCGTTCTCCTGTCTTGCGTGGCAGTGCCCATGCACCACGTACGAAGTACAACAACAGCACTGCTGATTCGGTGCTCACTCGGTACTCGGTAGCCCCATACAGATATCGTTCCGCCTCGCCCGCCCATCACATACAGCATCCCAACATCCCGCATGCCGGCCTGCCCCTGCTCGACCATACACATACGAAAGACCAATACGGCAGACCAACATCACAACCACCGGAATAATAAAACTGTTCTCAAGCCTTACATACCGTCTCCGCTCGTACCACAATCTTCAGACCCACTGCATTGCTCAGCAGCCCGGAATTGCGAACTGGTGTGCGAAGCAGATGTCGTCACTGGCCTCGCAGGGAATCCATTTTGTTTACTTCCCGCTGCCCCAACGACCGGCCACCGACGTCAGCACGTGATACGAACAGAACACTGGCTACCGTACCCATACCATACACCCACCACCTGAGCACGACCCGAGCACGACCCGACCCAGCAACTCGCTCCGCAGGAAGGTCAGAACGCAGCGGCGACGACTCTGTCGCTGCTCGCGCCGCCTCCCGAGCCCCATCGGGTGCCCTCCCTCCTATCTTGTCCCCCTCCCCGTCGCTCTCTCTCCTTGCTCTCTCCCCCGTCGCATCCGATCCGAGTTCGACTCCGGCCACCCACAATCATGAACGCCGCCGCTGGCATCGTGCTGGACACAGCACACGAGATATACGCCCGCGCAAACGAAACAACTACCGACACCACCACCGAGCGACCCGCCTCCTACAAGATCATTGGAATAAGTTTGGCCATCGGCTCCGGCTTGTTCATCGGCTCCTCTTTTGTCCTCAAGAAGTATGGCTTGCTCAAGGCCAACGAGAAATACAATGAGGCTGCTGGCGAAGGCTATGGCTATCTCAAGAACGCCTTCTGGTGGACCGGCATGACCCTGATGATCCTGGGCGAGGTGCTCAACTTCGTGGCCTATGCCTTCACCGACGCCATCCTCGTCACCCCGCTCGGCGCCCTGTCTGTGGTCATCTGCACCGTGCTCTCTGCCATCTTCCTCAAGGAGCGGTTGAGCATGGTTGGGAAGGTCGCCTGCTTCTTGTGTATCGTCGGATCCGTCGTAATTGTCATGAATGCGCCCGAGGAGTCGTCCGTCTCTGATATCCAGGAGATGCAACATTTTGTGATCCAGCCCGGATTCTTGAGTTATGCCGGTGTCATTATTGTGGGTGCTATCATAACTGCATTTTGGGCTGGGCCCAAGTGGGGAAAGAAGAACATGCTGGTGTACATCTCCATTTGCAGCTGGGTAGGAGGGCTCAGCGTGGTTGCGACGCAGGGTCTGGGTTCGGCGATCGTTGCCCAGGCCGGAGGAAAGGCTCAGTTCAACCAGTGGTTCCTCTACGTTCTATTGGTATTCGTGGTGGGAACATTGTTGACCGAGATCATTTTCCTGAATGCGAGTCCTACCTTAACAAGAATCCCCCCCCCCCCCGACAGCATGATTTGTAGTAACTAACAACCTCACAGAAAGCTTTGAATCTCTTCAACGCTGCCATGGTCACTCCTACATACTACGTCTACTTTACCAGCACAACAATCATCACATCCGCCGTACTGTTCCAAGGTTTCAAGGGAACGGTGACATCGATCGTCACAGTGGTGCTGGGCTTCCTTACTATCTGCTCGGGAGTCGTCCTACTGCAACTATCGAAATCCGCTAAGGATGTGCCGGACGCAGCGGTGTTCGCAGGTGATCTTAACCAGATCCACGTCATCGCTGAGCAGGAGCAGCCCGAGACGGAGCCCAAAGCCGACGCCATCCGCGGTGCCGCCGCCCTGGTCCGCCGGTTCTCGACGACCCGCGAGAAGATGGAGGTGGAGGAGCTCAAGCGTCTGCGTTTGGAGAAGGAGACCGAGAGACTCGAGTCTGTCAGCGAGGACGGTGTGCCGCAGTTCGAGTGGGACGGTCTGCGTCGCCGCAGGACAACCATGGGTAGTCACCGTAGCAGGTCCATCGCGACGCCCGTCGGGGCCCCCGGCACGCCATTTTCTTTGCCGGGGAACGCAAGCCCGCACCCGCCGCTGGGCATGTCGCACTTCCCAACCGAGGAGGAGCTCGCGGAAGCCGACCGGCCCTTCTCCGCGGGCCTTACTCGAGCCTTCGGAACGATCCGCTCGCGCGCTTCCAGCGTCCTGCCGGGTCACCCGGATTACCGACCGAGCAGCGTGGACACGACGAACGCATCTCAGAAGAGTATCCGCGGCAACGTGGTCCAGAGCCCTATGCACCCGGTGCAGCTCACCGAGATCGCCGTGCCGGCGCAGCACACTGGTGGCAGCACCGGCCAGAGTAGTGTCTACGGAATACCGCCTGGCCAAACCGGCTACGACCCAGGCTCATCCACCACACACATCCAATTCGGCGGGGAGACGCGGCATACACCCGCCGGCAGCCTCGCGCCGACACCACCACCGCACGGGGCACCTGGGCACCCGTCCGCAAGGAGGCAGTTCTCGTTCCAGAACGTGTTCAAGAGGAATCGCGACCAACAGCACGATGGCGCAGATGATCGGCCCATGTCGGCTAGGAGTTCGACCAGGCCAATCTCGAGTAGGGGCTACCCTCGGCACGTGAAGACCGCGAGTGGTATGTTGCCTTTCGGTTTCTTCTGTTTGGTGACAATCTTGTAAATCTTGAAGTTGCACATTTTGCTGACAATATGTCCCTACGATAGAAGAGGAACGTCTCGGTCTCGTGCAGGGTGACAGCGTGGCTCAACAGTCAGCGCGCTCGCTCCCCGCCTACGAGGAGGAGGACGATGTTGACTATGAGGCGAGCCCGTCGGACGACTTTGCTTATGACGATGATGTGAAGTCTTATTCGGACGACAAGTCGGGCCGGTACGGCCGGGGGATCACCGACACGCCGCCGCGTGGCAGAACGGACAGTGGCAGCAGTAGTGGGAACGAGAAGGGCCTAGGGATAAACCAGAACGAGACCCCACCCAGACCACCGGTGCACGGGTCCGGGTACGGCACGCCTAGGAGCGGTGGGGCTGATAGGACGGGCACGCCGGGGAGCCGGAAGGGAACGCCGCGTGGAGGTGCTGGGGCGTTCATATGATGAAGGAGGCACCTGGTGCTGCTCTCCTCTGTACAGTACGATACGACGACGACGACGATGATGTTTTCGGCTCGGCGTTGGTGGTGATTCAGCTCTTTCACGCATAGATCGACTTTGGGTGAGCGGGTACTGGGTACTTTGGAACGAAAAAGGAGGTTGTGGTACAACGGATACACCTCCCAAAAAACTCTGGAAATAGCCGTCACGGTGGACGAGCGTGGGCGGACACGCCCGCGGGTCTTAACAGCACTCAACACAGTATTTATCATATACGCGGCGTGTCAGCATCGGATGCGGTCTGCGGGGAAGAGGTGCGCTGGTTTTGACTCTTAGGGTTGGATAAAGCAGAGCCCGCAGCGGGCAACTGTAGATACCTGGCGAAGCCCCCAGGGGGGGGGGTGTTCCATTGAATCCCAATGGGGAAAGGCATGGTTGGTCTTCACTGTATTTGTAGATATAGAGGGACCGAGCACAAATGCATTTGCAAAGTCGAGTGATAAGACTGGCAGACGGATTTCTACTTGACCATAATCGATGCCTGTGAGACTAACTGCGCGCGCCCCTGAATGCGCCCGGTGATCGACATCACCTGTGGGTAATCATCATGCCGGTGGGCCACGAACCCCCGAGCGCTCTACGGAGAAAATAACGATCGCACCGGTTGAGCCGACGGAAGTGAAGAGAATCCCAGGCGTTGCTAGATTCAGCGCTTGATTTATCAGATCGGGATTTCACGGTAGACAAGGACGACCCTTCGTAGGGGAGCACAGCCGCCCACTCTCGGAGCGCTTGGAGTATCATATGCTCCGTGATGATCTGGGACACGAACACTCACTGGCCTGACGATCTTGTATGGAGAGCAATCTGTACGTAAGTCGAAATCTCCCGCCTGTGGAGGTGCGCAGCAGCAAAGGTGGTGGTGATAAATACCTGCCCAGCCGTGCGCTATCTATCTATGGTCTGTGGAGTGTTGCTGTTCACTTTATTATCCTTCTTCTCAGGCAGTAGTCGTTCGTTTTCAGCCACCACCAAAACAATACACACACACACACTCATTGTTACCTACCCAAGTCACTCTTTTTCTCTTTCTTGGAAACTTCGGCGCTACCTTGAAGAAACAAAGAACACTCGTTTACCTCACCTACCTACGTAATAATCGTCAAACATGTTCGGCCCAGCTACACTGCTCACGGCGCTCGTCGCCCTCGCCTCAGCCGCCCCCGTGGCGGAGCAGAGGGCAACAACGCCGGCCGTGGAGGCGCGCGGGCTGCTGAGCGGACAGCTGACGTGGTACACCGAGGGCATGGGCGTGAGCGCGACGGCGTGCGGTACGGTGCATCAGACTACGGAGGTGAGTACTAGTAGTAGGAGGAGTAGTACCTAGTCCCTCCCNNAAACGTCCCTCCCTTCCTCAATCTTGCAATTTCAGAGTCGTCCACTCTGGATTCTCTGGATTCACTACAGCAGGTTTGAACAAGTATACATGGCGCGTGCAAGTAACAGCCAAGAAATGCCAGCGCAGTCCAACTAAACCCAACGTTGCAAAACAACCACAGAGCGACCGCGTAGAAGCGACAACAGAGTGGAGGCGGTAAACGCAGGTGAAAGTGCAGGTGCGGTGTTGAGAGAAAAAGAGAAACCAATAACACATGTATTTCGTTTTATTACAGGGCATTTGAAGTCTTGCTTTGCGGTGCGTTGCCGGCTGCCATCATGCTTACTTGCTTCTTCTCTTCCTCACCTTCTCTCCTTTGACAGTCTGCCGTTCGCTCGCTGTCTAGATGCCATCAAAGTCTCCACCCAGGTCGTCCTCGTCCAGGTCGCCCTCCTGTATGTCGTTGGCCATCTCGCGCTCGCGCTCGCGAGCCTCCTGGGCATTCTTGAGCTCGAGGCGATGCTGGTTCATGGGAAAGCGCATGGCCTAAAAGCATGTCATAATAGGTTAGCCATCTACACCTTACAAATCTAGATTGTACAGCTGACAGGGGACGCATACCTTGACACTCTCGTCATGTAGCGCCAAACACGCCCGAATACGATCGTGGAACGCCTCCGTAGGCTCGCGGGTAGCATAGATATCACCCGTCTCCTTGCTCTTCATGAACCCGTGCTCGCGGTCGAGGGTGGCCTCAATAACGCCGTCACGGATGGCCTTGGCAACGATGTACTCGGCCGATTCCTCACTTCCCAAGTGCAGACGGATACAGATGTCGCGCAGCGAGATGCGGCTGTACGACAGCGACATCATGCGGATGCCTGTCTTGATGACGTTCTGTCGCAGGCGCAGGATCAGCGTGTAGGTGGCGTCGCGGCGGAAGGTATCGGCGTGGTCCGCGATCGTCGTTTCGAAGTCCTCCAGGTTACCGACACGCACCGCCTGCACCAGCAGGAAGTACGGGTGCAGCGCCTGCTCCGTGGTGGGGACGCGGAAGGTCGCGCGGTCCGGGATGTCGCCCATCAGCAGCTCGACGACCAGCAGGAGCTTGGTGGCGGTCAGGCTGAAGCCAAGGGCGCACATACTTGAGGGAGCCTTGCGGGTCGCGGCAGTCAGATGCTCGTGGGCCTCAGTGTAGCGCAGCTGGATGGCGCGGATGCGGCCCAGGTAGTAGAGGAAGCGCGCGACCTGGTTGTTGGCGGCATTCTCGGGGAACTGTGTGTGCGAGACGAGCAGGTCGGCCTGGTTGATGTGGGACATGAGCAGGTAGTTGCGGAGTAGCAGGACGATCACCGACGCCTGGATGTCGATGTCCTTTCGCAGGACCGCCGTCCGCAGGGCCGCGAGCAGCGTAGGTCGAAGGGCAACGATCGGGGACTGAGGCGATGGAGGCAGGGGCGCGATATTCTCGCAGAACAAAGAGTAGTAGAAGTAAACCTTGGCAGAGAGCGAGTCTAATGTTCGCCGGTTCAGGGTGCGGATGCGGTCGGACAGGTAGCTGGAGAAGTCGGCGCCGCGCTGGAACTGCTTGGAGTCAAACAGGTGGACCTGGATCAAGATACCCAGGAACAGGTCGATCTCGGGAATGATCTCCTTGGTGTCCTTCTTGCTGCCGTTCTTAGCGGAAGCCTTGGTTTCACCATCGGCGTCAGATCCGGCGCCTGCGTGCTGTCCCAGGGGTATGTGTTCCCTGCCGAGGGCGATCAACAGCTGCTTCGCAACATTTCCCGATGTGACTGTGGCGGGGAAGGTCTCGACGATGACCTGGGCGAGGATATCTGGCGTGAGGCGTTTGCGGATAGAGGAGACGGATCGGAGTGCTCGCAGGGAGAATCTGGCATCGAAGAGCGCGACCGCGCGGTCGAGGAGTGCGAAATTGCTCTTGATATCTGGGGTCCCGGGGATATTGAGTCAGCATTCAGCTGCACAGAGCTAGTCGGGAGAGACCAAACGAGGTCTTGGGAAAGGCAGAAGACAAATACCTGATACGGTCTGGGCGACAGGGTCGACCTTGGCCTCCCCGTCCTTCTCAGCATCCTCCATGTTCACGTCACCGTCGGCGTCGTTTTGCGGGGGTTGGGAAGACTGCTTCTTGGACATGGGCACAACGACGGTCATCTCCTCATCGCCATCCTTGAGGCCTTTTTTCCCCTTGCCCTTGAGCGACGAGGAGTCGTCCTTCATCTCGATGTCCTTGCTGCCGGGGTAGCCACCGTTCTCGACGGGCTCCTTCCCGTTGCCGTTGGGTGTCTTTCCGGGCATGATCGGGGAGTTTGGTATGCGGGTGGTGTTTGTCGGGGAAGACGGTTGAGGTTGGTGTGCACAGACAGCTGGCTCGCGCGCTGACTGTCAAGAAGAAAGAGGTTGAGATGGGGCAACCCGTGGAAGCGCGCTGGTTCTGGAGAAGGCAAACGAGCCAGGGCGGCGGGCGAGGTTACGAAAATAGAGCCCGTCTCGGCCAGCGTTTGTTGTTGGTTAGATCAGCTGCGCGAACGGAACTGAACGGAGCGTGAATACTGGGTTGCAAAAGCCTGGAAGACGTTTCACCTGTGGTCCCTCAACAAGAGATTGTTCGTGGCTTCCCCGTGATGGGGTTCTTTGTTGGGATGTCGCTGGCGGTTGTTTGATGGGATGGAGGGTGGATGCAGTGGCAGTGGATGGATGATTACGGAGTGAGGTTGCAAGAAGGCCGGCTAGACAGTCAGTCCAGCAAGCTCGTCAAAGATTGCTAGCAGCTGAGGCGCATAGCAGTAAGACGGTACCTTGCCTGGTGCGGCGCACTGGCAGCCACATCAAGTACCCAGCTACCGCTGCACGACCCAAGGGCGGTTCCCGGCGACTCCTGCACCCAGCTTTAGGACCTCCGGGAATGGTGGAACCTTGCAAGGTGACCCACCGTGGTGACGTTCTCGTGCGCTGCCTTGTCCACGCCCGCCTGTGCCTGCCGTGCTGTGCTGTCAGGCTGTCACCGTCAGCTTCGGAAATGTGTGGTCTGTGCTCTCAGCCCGCGCCTCTATTCCCGAATATCAAACTCAGCCTTCACAATCTCAACGGGCTCATTCAGCCTTGGGATTTTCTCATGGAACCTGTCCTGCTAGCTTGAGTATCTGAAGGATTTACGTGCCCAACCAGTGATGCAAGCTCTTATCTTGCGCTTGTCAACGTGATCATCTATCACTGGCCCACTCGTACCGCTTGCATGGCCGATACCTCACCACTCATCTCATCCAGACATCACATGCTACGATCTCAACAGGCCGGAGCAGTTTCTCCAATATGCACAGTTCCCGGGGGGGGGGTTGGAAGGGAATTCTTTTTCTCATAGCATTTTGAGTTCTACTATTGCGCAAACCGTCGCAACCTTTCGTTGTTGCCCGAGTGGCAGTAGCTAGGCATGTAGAACCAATCCATACTAATTCACCCATCCCTCAAACAACCTGTTTTTGCCTCGTGTTCCTACAGCGGTGTCGACCGCGAATCTTGAATGCCTCGTAGACGCCTCGTACCGTGATCCGTAGAAACGCCAAAGACTTGCTTGTCCATCCGACCGATTAAGCCTCCGTTCCATCCGAAACGCCGCGAGAAATCAAGTTTGTATGAGATGAACGCAGAAAACCGTACAACCGGCATCAAGTATGACGTAGCGCGTCTTTCAGAGGGATTCTTCATCAAGTAGGCGGTTATGTGGCTCTCGTTGACTGCCCGGCTTCATTTCTAGATATCCCTGTTACCGGTAACCTTGGAGGCCTGGATGGCGCTGATCTTGGTGAGCCAACCTGCAGCGGGCTGCACCTTACGCACCGCACGGAGCTCATCCGTCGCGTAGCCTGGGATACGGATATTGTACGTGCGCTCCAGCACGAGCTGGATGTCGCGGATCTCGAGGACCTTGGAGCCGCGCTGCTTGGCAATGGAGCAGGCCGAGTGCAGGAGACGGTCGACGAACGAGTCAGCAAGGTTGAGAATGGACTGTGATGGATCGGTCAGCATATCATTCCACAGCAAAATCCAGGGGCTCTTGTGAGATTGTTTGTCTGGCGGGGCGTCTTACCTCCTCAACATCAGGCGTCAACGCGTTACCCTCCTGGCCCTCCGCTTGACCACCACAGACCTGGCGCACGAGATCGTCGAGCTTTTTACGGTTGAGAACGCGCTCGCCCTCTCCCTCCATCTGGACGACAGCAATCTTTGGCAGGACGGGCTGGCCCATAACACCGCCAGCCGTGCCGCCTCCTTGCGTGTACGTGGGGCGACCGGGAGCGACGCCGCCGAGATTGGTGGGGACAGGCTGAGGAGGCATCGCAGCCTTCTCGGGGAGCTGCTTGGGGATGGGGAGTCTCTGGGGGACGGACGTCTGCGGCTGCTGTTGACCTGGGTGCGCGTGTGGGTGGCCTGATTGCTGTGCAGTACTGCCCATCACCCCTGCACTCGATGGAGTACCGACTGTGCCCTGTGGGGTCCCTTGCTGAGGAGTCTGGCCTGAAATAACGGTTTGCGAGTTGCGGCTCTGGTTTGCGAGGTTAAGTGCAGCTGAGTGGGAAAGTGAGCGGGGGGCGCCAGTGGCGGGAGTTGCAGTTTGGATCGGGGTGGGCGGCATGCGAGCGGTGTTTTGAGTCGGCGTGCCAGCTGATGGCATCCCCGCAGCCGCTGCAGATGCGATCGCGGTATTTACTGGAGGTGGCACTTGGGACTGCGGCATGCCGGGCTCGATCTTGATCTGTTGTTGCGATGTCGCACCCGGAGCCGGTTGCGCTGCGGTGACAGGCGAGGCCTGCGAAGGCGCCTGGGTCGACTGTGGCTGCGATTGAGGTGGTTGCTGCCCAGCCTGACCGTTCGCTCCTGCCATACGACCCGCCTGGGGCGGCTGGCCCTTTGGTGCGTCGACAGCAGAGTTGGGCTGCTGAATATTGGCGTTGTTGCTGGGCTGCTGCTGTGGTGACGGTCCAGGTCGGGCTGGCTGGTTCGTGGAGGCATCCCGAGCGGCTACATTTGACAGCCCTCTCGCCTCCTTGATGGCGGTCTGCTCCTTGCGGATATTCTCTACAAGGATCCTGCTTTGTTGGTGGGCGTTGGTGTACTTGCCCTTGTTGCCTAGGAGCTCCTGCAGCGACCTCTGTTCGTCTGGGGTCAGAGGCACGCCTTTCTGTTGCAGCGCTCGGACCTTCGCCTCAAGTTCCTTCAAGCTATTGCCGGCCTGCGTCATCCTCAGAAGCGCCATGCCGTATCTCTCTTTCCTGTCCTTCATCCATTGCGCAACAGCCTCCGGGCCCTGGTCGAAAATGTCCTGAGGGGGGTGAGACACGGTTTCGTTCACGTGTTGACGGATTTGCGGATTCGCCGCGGCCAAGCCTATCGGCCGACTGCCCTGCTGCGGCTGTTGAGCCTGCGCGTTTGCCCCTCCGACCGTCGCGGTAGCTGGTGCAGGTTGACCACCGGCTGAAGCCGGGGGCGAGCCCGCCGATGCAGCCATGCTCTGGTCCGGACCGGCTTGTGTGGTCGGCGAGCTCTGCGGGCCCTGGGTTCCTGCCTGAGGGCCCGTGGACGCCTGGCTCGGAGGACGAGGGCCGTTCCTGATCTTGGCCGCGAGCTGCGCGCTGAATTCCGTGATCTTCCTGGAAGCCTCTACATACGCCGGCGAGCCTCGCGTATTGTTCTGCAGGGCGCGCCACAGTCCGGCGAGACCATTCTTGTAACGAGCCTTGTCCGCATCACTGAGCGGCAGATTGTCCATATCTCCTGGCTTGTATATTTGTGGTCTCTGCGGCTGTTGACCATTCGGCTGACCAGGGGCCATCTGACCCGGCTGCCCTGCTGGATTCATCTTCGAGGCTGTTGGATACGTTGGCTCGTCGGTTGGGGAGATAGTTTATGGCTTCTGGGATTGATTTGCAAGTTCGTCGAGAATGTCATGTACAATGACAGGAGTAAAAGCTATTCTCTAATGGCTGACCTGGGTTGTCTTCTGGAAGGCAAAGGATGTGGGTTGGGTACCTACACGCACAGGCGGGAAGTAGGTGTGGATAGACGTCAAGGACCCTGGAACAGTCTGCAATTAAAAGGTACTGAACAAAGAGGCACAATGACACTCTCAGTTATAAGAATGATGACTGTGGTCGCCCAAGCTGGGGCTCTTGATGCTTGGGGTTGAAGGAGGGGACGGAACAGAATAGACAGGAAGTGTGGTGAAGGTCCAGGTGGTTGATCTGGAGGAGGTTCTGTGATGCCTTGGGCTTGCGGCTCAACTGGAGTTGGAGTTGGCAAGGGCTGAGGTGCCAGGGTGCACGGGCCTCCTCACCACGATCCAGATCAGTCACCCCTGTCTACCTTCGAAGAACCTCCTGAGGGAGGACCAGGGAAATCCTCGGCAAAACAACTCCACCAACAAGCTTCTTTTGTCCTCACACCTTTGGCTCTGAGACAATCCAACAGCTATTCCCATGGCTGTATCTCAGACATATTGCTTCAACGCGCTGAGTTGTGCACTGTTTCTGGGTCTGTTTGTCCCAGTCGGGCAGTTAGAAGAACTAAGCATCTCAGCTCATGTTATGGCATCTGGATGATGAGATTCTCCCTCCTCTATCAAACGTGAAATGCAACGTTGTCCTCTAGCCTCTGTATATCGACCTCCAGGTTGGCCTCAAGTACAGGGTGATGAACGTCTTTGAGAGTGGCCCGGTACATGTAGCCTGTTATAGAAATAGTCAGGTCTGACAGGACATTTTCCTCGATGTCTGCCTACAGTAAACTGTAAGGACGAACATCTCAATATCTTCCTCTGCAGACACCAGATACATTGCGAACTCCAGTAGCTTCATGCATGGACTCCAAAGCCTCTAGCTATCTCCCCGGCCAGAGGACGAAGTCGACACTTCCAAGGCTTTCTCGATGGGGTGAATTAACATACACTCTGCTCCTGCACTCAAATTATGCAATGCAGAACTCGGCACATGATCTCTTTTGAAATGAGCAGCCACGTATGTAATTTCTATCACAAGCTAGTGAGCAAAGCAGTGCTGTGCAGTCTATAGAATGTGTCACCTGCAGTTGCAGATGAGATTATCCCTTCGGGGTCATATGCTCCCATATTCCAGATACGCATGCTCAGCATGCAAACAACCGTCATCCATGCCAGAACAAAAGCCCATAGTCCAATTGAGCAATCAAAAGGTGCCAAAGAGGCAGGCTCACAGAAGATAATCATCCCTGTGTAATGACCCCAAAGCATACGCCCTCTATCGTAAACCCTCCCGACTCCTCCCATGGCTGGCCGCCCCAGCGCCGAATTGCAGAAAATGCGAGGTCGTAATCGTTGAAAACGTGATCGAACACCAGTTGCCCCGCCCCAAGGAATGAGCCTGGCCTGGTGTACCTTGGTCCATGCTCGTACAGAACTCCAAAGGACGAAGCACACTTGCTGTATGTGTGCTCAGAAGCAGTGATAATAGGAATGGATCGTAGTGATGAAGATATAGAAACTTGTGGGGGATGGTCGGAATACGCCGAGCACAATGCTCAGTGGTGGGATCTCCGCCGTCCAAAGCGGTGATGTCAAATCCACGCAAGAAGAGGAAAAGGTTCAGTCATAAGGTGACCGCGGCGAATCCACCTCCATACTTGTGTACTCATAAAACGGCAACTCCCTCGCTAGCGTCTCCTCGAGCTCCTCGGGCTCAACCACCTCATCAATCCTGGGCGGCGGGTCCTGGTTAATCAAACTCCGCCGGTCGCCCGCGATTCTCCTCTTCAGCCGCCGCGCACTCGACCCGACTTCATCGAATCCAATGTAATTGCGCACGTCCTCATGATCGCTCTCGCTACCGCGCTCACTCATGGTGCGCTTCGTGCCGACGCTGCTTTGGCTCATCCTGAGTCGACGATTCCGATCTCGGATGTGCTGCAGGATGGCCTGGTGGTCGTCCTCATCGAGATCTGAGTCCTCTGAGGCGGGCTCTGGATCGGGGCTGCGGCATTTCAGATTCTTGAGGTCGTTCAGCATGTGGCGGTCGAGGGATGCATCTTTTGACCGCTCCGGCTCGGCATATTCGATTGCGGACGGGTGGATGACGTCGGTTCGTCCTTCCATATCATCTTCGTCGAAGTCGCTGAGCTCTTCAATGACGAAGTCAGCTCGCCTAGTCACTCGTGTATGTGACAGGTAGTCGCCATCAAGGTGGGCATGTTGAGCTGACGAGGGCGATGGTGAGCCCGGTCGACTGTCGTCATCAGATAGTTCGGGCTCTGGCTCGGAGACTTCGGCGTCTGAAGAATTGGAAGAGCAAGGTGATACCTCCTGAGCCCTCAGAGGACGACTGTAGTTTAAATGCCCGTTGTTGAGCGGCAGGATGTTGGGAGGCTGAGACAATGACGACGGAGGAATGGGCGGTGAGAATCCTCCCGGGCCGGAGCCGGGCCCGGAGCCGATCTTCGGTGCGAAGAACGGCGGAGGTGACGGAGCAGTAGGAGTGTGGGGCGGTGACGATGGCCGCAAACCGGGCAGGAAACTTAATATTGGCGAGGCAGGCCTCATGTTGGATACTCTTGGTTCGGGAATAATTCCGTACTGGGTAACTATCTGGAAGCTCGAACGTGTCCTGTGTCGTATGCGCTTAGATCTTATTGATCGATCTTTCTCACCGACAATGTGGGGTAATATGTGCAATGCGCGGGGCGTAAGAAAAGAGCGGGCCTTAGGGTGTCAGCACCCGGAGTATGGACCTCCAGCTGGGAGAAGAGATAAGGTTCGGAGTGGCGGTCATCATAAAACCATGTCGACTTGGAAGAGGGAGAGATCAAAGAAAGAAAAAAAGACGCAGCACAAAACGTAACCGCGTGGTGCACACGAGGTGGTTGCCCTGCTGCCGGAATGGGCGGAGGGAGGTATGTATGGCAAGGCCAGAGTTCCTCACGGACGACAATGATTTGCAGAAAATGGGAAGACAAGAATGGAGGAAGTAACCACGATGTGAGGCTTGCGAGAATGAGCGGCCGTCGTACTTGGTGTGCAAGATAAAGTAGCAAGGAGATGCCTGTCCTGATGCGTAGACGTGCTCGCTCCAGAAGGCGAGATCAGGATTAAGCTAGATCGGAATTGTGTGCCTTACTGGACAATTTGGAGACGTCGTAAGATGCTACTGCTGACCGTAACATTTCTTGTTTGACTCGATTGATCCACAGAGTGGCAAGATCCGGCAGAGGAGGGGAAAGGAAGAGCTCTATCGCAGTTTTGTAGCGAGTTCTGGTCTTGTGAGGAATGACAGGGGAATCCAGGGGAAAACAGAAGAGTTTGTCAAGAGAAAGCACTGGAAAGAAGAAGAGAGATGCGGACCCACACTCGACCGCCGACGCCGTGCATTCGATTGCAGATTTCATGATTGGCGCCATTCAGGCTGAAGAGCAGGTCCGGTATAGGCCACGCCTGGAGCAGTATTGAAGAAGACGTAGCCTCCCGTCCAGCAGCATGCTTGCTCTCGTGAGCAACACCGATGCCTGTAAGTCAATTGGCATTACTGCGCCTAGTGCTGTAGCGGTCCATCATTTGCCCGCGACGAGGAGAGCGCAGCTTGCCTATGGCGGACCGGTTCACACCCAGGGTACTTTGGGCATCAACGCCTCTGGGCTTGCGAGTCTGTGGCTTTGTGGCGAGATAGTCACTCCTGTCGTCCGAGCCTGCGACATGGCGGACGGGGTTGGACTGCAGATTCTGCCGGTACAGGAAATGATACTGACAAATGGTTGAGGCCAGGAAGCAAAGCTCGTATGCTGTGAGAGGACAACACCGTGCATGATTTGCCCCCATTCGAGTTGGCCTGGAGAGGCCGTCACTGCAATGGTTTGTTCTGGCCGACACCCCAATCTGTTGACGCGGTCCAGTTGTACGCATCCTTGTCTGTGTGGGAGGGGGGAAGTGAGATATCACGGGCCAATCTCGACTTGCATGCCGCATGAATCTGAAAGTGGAAAATGTCGAGCTTCAAGATGCAGCTGACTGCGACCAATGGACAGTGCTGAATATCGACTTCATGCAGTCCCCACCTCGAGATCACCGTATGTAGGTGATCCTCCATACCTACAGGAACAATACGTGCTCATACTGTCATGCCAGGCCAAAGATTCTTTTCCGGTCCACGGATTGCGTCGAGAGTTTGGCGTGGAGATAGCCTGGAGCGATTTGAAGCGGGTGGTACAGCAGATGCAGTATCTCTTGCCACAGATCGATCTCGTGAGGGCGCAAATGAAGCGATCCAGAAGGTTAGACAGTTGATGGCTTGGGTCTCTGAGCTGGTTTGCACCGCGGCCGACTCATGGGATGGAAGAGATGAGGTTGAGATAAAGTTGACATGGGAAAAAAAATGGATGAAACTGATGCCCGGATGATGTCACCGCTCACCGAGCCTCAGCGCCCCACCGAGGCTGGCGAGGTTGGTGGCTCACTGATCGTTATCGATAAGCGACGCGTCTTCGCGGGTCCTCCTTCAAGTTCAACCTCGACACTTCAAGAGGGTACCTGGTATCTCTCATTTGCGGACCTACCAAAAGTCCTTATGCGAACACGACGAACCTTGTAATGAACCGATCTGTCTGAACAAGTCGTGTCCTCGGGTGATGAACCGTCCTTTTCTCACGACTCGGCGTGCCACGATCTCGGTCTTAGAAAGTAAACAACCTTCAACACTATCACCATGACGCTCCTCGCAGCACATCTGGAGCAAATCTCCATGTCCTGCCAAGGCATTGACAGCCTTCCGTATGTTATTACACCCTTGAAATTTTTGCTTGTATTTTTCTCCGGGTATTTACCATTCATAGCTTCCCCCCTCCCAAGATCTTCACCAACGCCCTCCTCTCCAACCACGACATCACCTCGCTGATCCGCGACACCGAAACCCACGAACGCGCTCTTTTCTCCGTACCACCGCCACCTCCTCCATCCACGCAGCAAACCCCTCCCGAAGAGCCCAGCAGATCCCGTCGCCAAACCGTCTTCAACGTTACCGCGGGCGAAGTAACCACCGGTCCCCCGACCTCCCGGGCCGCCGGCAACCCCCGTCGCAACACGGCCGTCGCGGCCGTACTAGGCGGGGAGATGCACTCGGCCATCACACGCCGACAACCCTTCTCCTCTCACCGCGCCGAGGGAGCTGGCGACGTGGACATCGAGGTGCTGCTCCACGGCGCGGAGAAGCTCTGTCACGTATACCCGCTCCCTGGCGCGCTGGAGCGGATCCCCGCGATCAGGCAGCGGTGGAGCAGCCAGGCGAACACACTCGCGTACTATGAGGCCAAGGTCGCGGAGCAGGCGGAGAGGCTAGGGCGGTTGGGAAAGAGGGACGAGTTTGGGGAGGAGGAAGAAGAGGTGGCAGAGGAGGAGATTATTGTTACGGATAGTTTGATGACGGAGGAGGATTTGCGGAGGGAGGAGGAGGAGGTCAGGGAGCTGGATAAGAAGAAGCGGGAGCTGCAGGAGAGATTGAGGGCGATGGATAAGGATCTAGGTGGCCTGCTGAATATGTGAAAGGGTGTTCTGGCAGGAGCGGGGTGGAGTTTTGATGATACCCAACATGAGTACGATTTATTCCGAAACGAACTCCTTAACATTCATTACGAACCAGGCCTTCCGAGCGCAACCCGAACGGATATTCTCATCTCACGCCGCTTCCTTCGCCCTCACAAACTCCCCCAGAAACGCCTCCACCTCCTGCGCACCGCCAACTTCATACCTCTCATTAATAATGAAGTGCGGTACGCCCCTGATCCCCCTCGCATACGCCTCCTCAACCTCCCGATCCACCTGTTCGCCCCCCTTACCCTCCTCAAGCCACCTCTGCGCCTCATCCCTCTCCAACCCGGCCTTGCTCGCCGCATCAAGCAACGTCGCATAGCTAGTGACATCCCCGCCCTCCTCAAAGTAACTCGCCATCAGCGCCGCCATCAGCTTCTCCTGCACTTCACTCGTGCCGGTCCCCTCGTCCTTCTTACGCGCCAGCTGGACGAGCCGGTGCGCGTCGCGCGTGTTGCCCATTTTGCCCTGGAAGGAGAAGCAGATGCCCTCGCTCTGTCCCATTAGGGCGAGGCGCTGGGTGAGGGCTTCTTGGCGGTCGGCGCCAAACTTTTGGGCCATGCGCTCCAGGACGGGGATACCGCGACCTTGAGGGAGGGTCGGGTCGAGGTAGTAGGGCTTCCAGGTTATGTTGAACTTGTCGTCGGAGCCGGAAGGGACGGTTTTGCGGTAGAGGTCGATGGCGCGGTCGAGGCGCTTTTTGCCGAGATAGCACTAGATGGACGTAAGTCTGGGTGTTTGGAAGAAGTTTGCCTCTTTTTTTCGAGGGCAGGGGGGATGGGTGCTTACAAAAGGGCAAATGGGATCCGAGACGATGTTGATATTGAAGGTCGTCATGGTCGAAAGTTGCCGATGGAACAGTCGCTTGGTGAGATGGAACATGCGTTCAAAGTCTTGTGTTAAGCTTGACACCACTCATGCAGACGAAGAACTGGCTTTCCTGGCTTATATTATAAGCCTTCGAAAGGAAGCAGAAGGAGTGCCTCGGATGCTTCATGAACTTGCCATGTAAGCTGACAAATCAGCCGCGCGGCTCTCTTACACAACGCGGATCATCTTGGCGGAGGCCAGCCGCGGTTGGCAAGCGCCCACTGAGATCTCATCTTGTTGCCTGTGTATGACTTGGCGACTTCATTTCATTAAGCCGTGAACCTTCAAGGATTTGCTACCTTAGGAGGGAGGCACGAGAGTAAGCCGGCTTGACAAGACGTAGCCTGCGTAAAAATAGGTAGACAACCCTGGCCCTTTCCCGAGGTCCATAGCTTTGGTCGAGCTCGGCCGTTTGGTGTTCATGTGGCCGTCTAGTGCCGAATTTCAGGCTGTCGTACAGCTAGTACAGCTAGTAAACTGACCGACATCTCAACCCTTGGGTACTCACAAGAAACTCTGAAACAACCATCCAAATCGACACCACATTCACATTCATTAAACTCTGGGTCGGAAGAAAGACACTCCGCAATCATGGGCAGCGAGGAGGAGGCACGAGAAGAAGTGCAAGGCCAAGTCCTGAAGGAAACACTCAACGGCCTCTCCTCCAGAGACGGAGCAGACACAGCAGCAGCCTGCTGTGTGATATGCCTGGCCGAGATATCAGAGGCCTGTACGGCAAGGCCATGCTCCCATCACAACTTCGACTTTCTCTGCCTGGCGAGCTGGCTGCAGCAAAAAACATCTTGTCCCCTCTGCAAGGCTGAGATCACCGAAATCCAGTATGACTTCACCAATGAAGGACAAGACTGGAAGACCTACAAAGTCCCCAAGATTGGCCTCCCGCCAGGGCCAGCAGCATCTCGACAAGAGCGACCGACCCATTCCCCATCGGCCCCCCGCCGACCACGCATCGGCGGCGGACCACGTCTCGACGGCAGACCACGCAATGGATTCCTGCCCGTGTCATCAGACCCGGACCTTCGTGCCCAAGGGGCGCTGATAAGGAGACGACAAGTCTATCGCCACCATCTCTACTCCCTCCACGTTGGCTCGAATCCAGCATCACGATACACGGACATTGCACCACGTCAGCTCCAAATGGATCCTGACCGGCTCTCGCGAGCCCGTGCTTGGATCCGCCGCGAGCTGCAGGTTTTTGAGTTCCTGAACGACGATGGCGGCAGTGGTGACGGCTCAGAAGGGGGAAGGCGCAGACGGCGACAGAACAACGCCGAGTTCGTGCTGGAGTACGTCATTGCCATTCTCAAGACGGTCGACATCCAGGAAAGCAGCGGCCACGCGGAGAACCTGCTGAGTGACTTCCTGGGGAGGGAGAACTGTCGGATCTTTCTGCACGAGCTTCGCAACTTCCTCAGGTCGCCGTATTCGGTCGAGGCGTGGGATAGACATGTCCAGTATGATGAGACGAGGGCAGCATGGAGGACACGATCGCGAGAGGAAGATGTGGAGGTGGTCGTTGAACAGGATGGAAGTGCCAGGCAGATGGGTGACCGGTACAGGCCGCGAAGATTCGAGGGGAGGCCGCGGGGTCGTTGGGCTCGCTATCACCCAAGCACAGGTAGAGGAGGATACAGGTGTTATGAGAGGACCCATAGGTGGCGACCGGGTTGAGAAAGGAACGGGCCCTTTCCAGTTCAAATCAGCAATGTACCAGCACCCTCCAGTTCTTCGGAAGGCATCGACGAAAGATGTTTAGTCTCCTCTCACGAAGCAGCAGCCACGCGTCCCTTGTTTTGGCCAACACTCAGGAAACCTATCCCAGGGCATCGTCGGCACGCAAGGGAACGGCACCGCTAACCCTCTCAATAGATAACTGCTGAGGCCCAGTCCGACACTGCCTGCTGGGTTGGATTGGGTTGGCCCGGGGGGAGACTCCGGGATCGACCTCTGCTCCTTCCCCCATTCAGCCCGCAAACCTGTCGTCCGTTGTCTCTTGCCATCTGATGAACGGTCCAAGATGGTAGGTGAGAAGGACAAAATCAAGGAGATTCAACAAACGTTGCTTCGCGTGCCGTTCCCGTCCACTTTTGCTTCTTCTCTTCATCATCCACCGCCATTGGCTTCACTCGCTTTTTGGACGACGACAGCATCTGTAACCATCTTATCTTGGTTGTGTCATTCGTTTCAATAATCTTCACTCTTTGACCCATTGGATCTCGCTCTGTTGCAGACCTCGCTCGTGATCTCTGGCTTCACTCATCAGCCATGTCGCCTGTGTTACCCGCTGTGGTCGCCCAGGCCCCACTGCCTGGTGTCTCGAGCCTGCTGGGCCTTCCTTCTGGCTTTGTTGAGATCCTAGACTTCAACGGCAGTGTCACTCGCCTTCCACCCCCAGCCGGCCGGGACAGAGTGGGCGTTCAACACTTCACCATACATCATGACCTCGGATTCCAGGGCCATCGGCCTGCCGCGTGTAGGAATATCTCGTTGCCACAGCTGCACGAGCGGTACGGAGAGGACGGGGTCTCGTACTTCAACGAAGCCTGCGGCGGTCCTCGCCACATTCCCGTGTCGGTGTTGTGAGTTCCAGCTTTCTCACTACGCAGTTGCATCTTCATCCCAACCTACTGCACCTTGCTGACCTGCTGTCATGAAGCTACCCAACTTGCGGCTCTCAAGATGCGGCAACCGAGTTTGCCCCAGTTTTCACGCAATCTCTTCTCGACACCATCACGGCAGAGGTGTTTGGAGACGCCAAGTCCATGCACAACATGGTCTCACAAGCCCTCCTCGAGGCCCCTGTGTGCCCGGACACGTACACTATGATCCTACTCACACCTCCAGTTGGTGGTCAACGTCAGGCCTATACCCAACTTGCAACTGATCTTGCATCAATTCATCACATTGTTGTCACTGTCGATCATTCTCACCAGTCCGGTGCAATTGAATTGGAGAATGGCAATGTCCTTTTCAACTTGGCCGGCGAACTGTTCAAACCTCACGAGGCCAACCACGCTCGGGCTGTTGACTTGGTGACAGTTGCATGGCACTTCTATGACTCTTCGAATCTAACCCCTTGGATTTGGACTGCTGGTACCAGGATCGACCTAAACAACACTTTTGTCTTTGGCCATGGACAAGGTGGCCTTGTTGCAAAGATGATGGTGGCCGGCAACGTCTTTTCTAGTGGAGGAAGTCTGGATGCCCGCATCCGGATGCCTGGTCCCTACACTGAAGAGAATGCGCTCTACAAGCCTCGCCACAATCAGTCTTCAAAGCCTGGTGGGGAGGATGTCGAAGGCCAGCTCCGGGATCTCGCTCGCGAGCTCACCGACAGCATAGGCGAGCGACTTGAGAACATGGCAAGAGGTCTACGGAGGACGATAATAGACTCTCTGTCGTCACTCATCTGTCGCGTCCTTGGCACCTGTGGCACTCTTGCCCAGAAGCGCAACGAAGACACAAACACCGGTGAAAGGAGCGACTCGGGCAAATGGAAGGGCTCCTACAGTCTGGATAAGGAGTGGGATGATCATGATCACTACGGCGGCCATCACAAGGAATCGTGGGATGGCTACGACAACAAAACTTACGATGATGACAGCTTCCATGAGCGCGAGCAGGATTGCAAACCCAAGGTCCTGCATGGGATCTTTCCAGGTGATCTAAGCCAGCCTGACGAGACGATTCCAGACGATGTTGACTGGAATGGCGAATGGCCGGACTACCATGATCAGGTTGACGATTACAAGGGCTATCTGGAAAGGGAGCCCTGTCCAGACCACGGCACCTCATCTTGCTATGACGAGGATCACCATTACAAGGAATGCTGCCACGAGAAGCATGACCCCTACAATCACAAGCACCACGATGACTATGACTGGGATGAGGGCAGTTCTAAATATGAAGATAAGGGAGAAGAGCCTGAGTGGAAAGATGAGGGAGATGCATCTGGATGGGGCGGTGTCGAGGGCTCACCAGAAAATGAAGGAGACAACAAGAAGGATCCGTATGGAGAGCAGGGTGATGACGAACCAGAGTATGAGGACGACGTCGAGGATGATCCGTCTGGGGAGCAAGATGATGGCTTGCCAGAAAATGAAGGAGACAACGAGGACGACCCTTCTGGAGAGCAGGATTATGACTCGCCAGAGTATGACGGAGACGCCGAGGATACGTTCGGGCAACAAGATGACAAGGACACGCTGTGAGCTCGACACCACGCGTTCAAGCTGGGCGACCGCCGACTTTGACACAACCAAGAACCTTGGACCACTTTTGAGAGTAGTATCTGTAGACTAGCATAAATCCCGATTCAACATTGATCCCTATGCCAGTGCAAAATACGCTGTCTCCCTATCTAGCCGTTTTTCATAACAATGCTGCATGCTCTTCATCCGCCGTTGATGAATTGGTTCCGGAAGCCGTGAAGGGACAAGGTCTCCGGTACCTAAATAGGAATGGCAAGGGCAAGCAACGAAGGAGCAACGCAGAGGCGAAGACAAAGACATTCCAGCAAGCCCGATTCTTTGAGTCGCCCAGACTGCAATGAAAATGGACTGCGCGGAAGGGGAAAGATTACGGGAATCATGGGAGAGTATGAGAAGCAACAGAAGCTGGCAGAAGAATCGTGAGTGTCTAAGGTTCGGTCCCGTTGGTTGTATTGTACGTGCCTCCGGTATGAGGCCAGCTACTGGTTCCCCCCCCCCCTTTTTCTCTTTTTCTATAGCCCCCGTCAGGAAGGGCTTAGAAAAAAAAAGTCCGTGTTTGAGGAGGATTTAGCACAGCAAGGAGGAGTGGCGCGTGTCTGGAGGATCGGGATGGGCTGTTACGGACTGGTGAGAGAAGAATAACAGAAGAGGGGCAGAGAGATGTGTTGTGGCTGTTGGCTGATTCTTGGTATTGCTGTAGGTCGCCGCCGCTCCTGATACGTATGGTTGCGTGTCTCTTCGTGGACGTACCACGGAGGGCATAGCAGGGCAGGCGGGCTGGTGCTGGCTGGCTGGCTGGTTATCTATTCCACCGTCATTTGTGCAGGTTCGTTGGGCATTCCCACACTCGATACGTCTTTCATCCACGGGGCCCTCACATATACAGACAGGGAGCGCGGTTCCCCGGCACACGATAAGACCCGCGTGCCAACATACGATGCAGACAAACATAAAACCTCCGCGGGCCCGCCCGCCCACACATACATACAAATTCATGCTCCCTGCTCAGCGTCGTCTCCTGAACCGGCTGTTATACCCCGGCCCGCCCTTGGCCCCGTTGTTCCGCAGCTTGAGTCGCTTGAAGTTGGCGTGCGCGAGCTCGTTGACCTTGCGCACGGCCTTCTTGACCGGGCCTGCAGCCTTCCCGTCCTTCTTCGTCTCGGAGACGGTAGCCGTGGCCTTCTTGGCCGCGGGTTTGCGGGCTTTGCTGATGCTGGCAATGTCCTGCGCCAGCTCATCCTCGTCGTCTGAGGCGGCGAACTCCGAGCCGGAGTGGAGGGCGGGGTCTTCCTCGTCGTTTGCGGCTGCGTCTGCTACTGGTCGGGTCTCGGGAACGTTCTCGTCATTTTCTCCCTCCTCATCCTCCGCAGCGGCGGCGGCGGCAGGTCGCCTTGTCCTCACGGGCCTCATGTTCGCCCGTCGGGTGGTGCGCTTCTGGCCCTTCTTCTTGTACACCCTCAGTGGGTTCCCGCTGCGGTCTAGGCCTGCACCCTGCTCGTCGGGGGAGTCGTATGCGCCCTCGTCGTCGAAGCCGCCAAGGAGACCAAGGGCTTGCTTTTCGGTGTCCTCTGCTAGGATGAAGGCGTCGTCTTGCTTGCCTACTGGGGGTTTGGAGGTGGTAGAGAGGTTGGTCTTGTCGGAGAGGATGGTTCTGTTGACAGGTTTGCTGAAGCCTTCATTTTCCACCTCCCGTAGCGCATCGAGGTCGTCGTCTAGTTCCTCCTCCTGCATCCTGCGCAGATCCGCCACGACACTGCTCAGTCCGCGCAGGAGGGGCTTCCGCGGCAGCCGGATCGGCTCAGGCGAGACGATCTCGCTGTTCTCGTTGATCTTGGGCATGGGTATACGCCTGAGAAACGCCGGTGTCTGGAACTGCAACTTGGACACGCTCGACGACGTGCCCGGTGTCTTCGCCACCCAATTTCCCTCGTGCGGCTTCAGCGGCGTGGACAAGATGCTTTTCCGCGGCGACGGCCCACCATGCCGCTTATGCCTCGACGACGGCGTCCTCCCCAGCGTACCCGCACTACCCGGATCCCCATCCAAAGTCCTGAGCATCTTCCTCGGCGTCTGCGCCACCATAACCTCCCTGCCGGCCTCAATCACCTGGCTCAACCTGACGGCGCCATTCGGCTTGCACGGCGAGTCAATTTCCGCGTCCTTAAACGGTAGCGAATCAAACAAGCCCAGGACTCGCCCGTCGCGCTGCGGGGTGGGGCCGATGGAGGTCGGGATGGCGGGGGAGTCGAAGAGCCTCCGGCTGAGGGACGGCGTCACTCGGGCGCCGCCACTGGGCGTGAACATGTTCATGGCGATATCGTCGCCGTGGGTGTGCCGCCGCGAGGAGGGCGTCTCGATGGCTCTGAAGCGCTTGGTGGATGGGGTGTGCGAGGGGGGTTGTTGGGGGGATTTGCGTTTGCGGTGGTTGTCCTGGGTGTCTTTGGGAGCTGGTAGGGCGATCTTGCCGTCGAGGATGTCGCGGAGGCGTTGGTATTCTTTGTAGGTGCCGGCTGTGAGAAACAGGGTCAGTGAGGTTGCGGTAAGTAGACATAGTGAGCTTGACATACACATCTCAGACTCCTTGATGTCGTGTCTGCTGGGTTTCTTGCCATCGTGGGTTTTGTAGAATTCGACCTCCCATGACTTGATCTTGACGCGCAGCTCCTTAGACTGCGTCTCGTAACGTTGGCGGGTGGGCTCGTCCATGGTTGCTTTCGGGCTGACTTAGATCATGCTCTTTTGAGGTTTCCGGCGCGTGTCTATCTGCAACTGTTGTTGACGCGGTGGGGGATGGGTAATGCAGAGAGGTTGTGGAACGTCAGGAGGGTGTCGGGGGTTGAGTTGATGCCGGGTCTCTGAGGTGGATATAAGGTTCCTTGACTGAAAGGAGGTTGGGTAAGGGCCGAGTGTTGCTCCACAGCGTCTTCTGCAAATGTTCATTGCATTCCACGACGCGGTTGAATTCCTGCAGCAACGCGGGTTGAGGAATGGACGCGATGGCCAGGGTTAGGGGGCGGATCTCCTGCGGGCCCAGCCGCTGCAGGGTCAGGCCAGCCGGCAGCCCCCCGGTCAGGGCAGAAACAAACCAACGTCAACTTACCTCCTACAGAACTGCCTCTTGCAGTGGATTCCAGCACCGCACACGTCGTTCCAAAAGCCAGTCTAAGCCCTTGCTTGACGCATCCGGCTGTCAAAGGAGCCTCGACTCAAATCATGTCTCATAGGCGACGGAAAGCTGGCCATGATGTCTCGACAAATTCGAACTGCCCGGGGGAGTACGCAGGTCTTGAGACTATTCGGAACCGAAGGCGTATAGGATCTTGCGGGTGCAACAAGGCATGAGTCCATGGAGGCTCGGAAGGTCCAGGAAGCACACCACCAAGCCAAGAGGAATAGGATGATCCCAACCGCACCCGCGGTCACATCCAAGCTCCTACCACGATTGATGGCCTCTGCGACCGCTACGAGGAGATGATAGGCGAGGCGGTGCCTGGCTCCTGAGAACTACGTAGACTTACAAATGTTCTGGCCCGGCCGGAACACGAAACCGAAGCCGTCGAATATCGGGTCTGAGTCCTGTACAAAGCCTGCAGCATGCCGGCACAACGCAACGTGTTCCTTCACTGGCTCTCCGGTAACGTGTTGATGGTGCAGAGCTGGCCAAGGCCCGTACTGAAAACCGACTCAACAAAGCGACAACTGTTCTCTCCGATCATTGTCTTCATGGCCCGCTGAAGTCAATCCGTGCGACCAAGAACGATCTACAAATGCCCCTGACGAAGCCCGCAAGGAATATAAAGCGGCAGCCTCAGTCAGGCATGCGGCGCTTGTCGACGCAGACGAGACAGACCGTCTCTCCACTGTTAACAAATTCCTCAACCACTTGGGTAATTTTCGGCCGAACAGCTCGGGTGTGAGTTGTCAAGGTCGACGTCTCTACGATACCCATCCAAGGTGTCGTCATCGCCGGACACGCAGTTCGCCTCACTCGCGAATATGGGGACCATTATAGGTGTTTCTGGCTCAGCCAGCGATCCTCTCGGACCTGTATCACGACGACTTAGAGAACAGAGGGTCATGCAGAGTCGAGGTTTTGGTCCTCGATCCATCTGCCACTGCCGCCGCTGCATTCGAGGTGGGGTACTGGGCTGCCTCGTAGACGGAGACGGGAAGGCCTCCAACGCTTGCTGCTTCGTTAACGTCATCGGTGATTATAGCATGTGCAATGAGCTGGATCAAACGATTCACCAGCGGCAAGCCCCGGGGGTCTGTCTCTTGTGCTTTGAATCGGAGAAAGGAGAGAACGAGGTGCTCGCCCGTGTCGAGTTGAAGAGTTGGGCCACTACCATCTCGTCCGCAGTCCATGATACTGCTCCCTCTCCTGAAAATGCTCCTCGTCTTTGCTTCTTGTTCATCAGGCGAGTGAACGAGAGAAGAGGCAAGATATGAAACGTGGCACCCAGCTATTCCAATTTGCGGGCAGAGTCCCAAAGGTGCCGCGATCGACTGTTCACACCAAAGATAACCACGACTTGGTTGTCATTCTTTACGCCGGACACGAGATCGCGTCACACCGAGAATAGCCGCGGGAATCTCGACAGCAGTGTCTTTGGTCTTTGATTTCTGATCAAAAAGGACAAGAAGACGAACCGTCAAGGAGGTCAAGGAGGTCACGTCGGACTCATGAAGATCGGACATTATTCAGACAAACCAAATCCCCTCGGAGATTTCCCTGCGTACTGAAGTCCCCGGACAGTGTAGCATCAGCAGTGTCTCGTGACAACTACCTGGCCAGAAAGTCCATCGCTTTCAAGATACCAGACTGAACCGAATTCGCATGTGGTCTGAGACCTCGAATTCTTAGTCATCGGCTCTGGTTGCCCCTACTGTACGTACTAAGTACCTAGGTACTGTGGTAAGTACCATGGGTCTCTAGTCCCTGCCGTTCGGAGCGGGTAGAGCGTCGCCCCGTCTGACCCTCCAGGGCCATCAAACAGGCACGGCAGCTGCCTCGTCAGCCGGGCTGCCTTATCTGACCCTGGCACGCCAGCACGTCTGGCCATTACCCCGGCAATCAGTAGTGCCTGCATGAGCTATTTGGCTGGGCTGGAGTCTCCGACCAGGGACTGACGTAGCGCACTCCCCAGCACGAGCACCTGTGACCTGTGACCTCCAGCCGTGACCATAGAGACGGAGCTTCCCCAGTTTCCTCGTCTAACCTCGTCTACCGACACACTCCATCAAACACCAACCTCAGTATTCTTACTGTCTTTCTCTCTTCTTCCTTCTCTTCATCAACTTACCATCGATTTTCGGACCACACACCTACTGCGATCCTATCCCATCCATTTCCCATTCTCTACAACCCACAGTTGCCCATCATGAAGGGTGCTATGTTGAGCGCCATGCGTGAGTGCCCAGTTCCACTTGCTCATGTCGTTTGTCGCCGCCCCATGTGATGATGATGCCATCTTCACCTGCGAAGCGCCGACGAGAGCATCATCCGTCCAGCGTCGAATAGTCATCGCTGCCATATTCACTGCCCCGAACCACTGCGCGACCGTCAAATGGCGCAGCGCTGCTCCTCGTTACCACTGCATTCCCCCCGTCGTCATGTATACTGACCTCGCATGATGTAGTCTTCGGTGCCTCCGCCCAGGCGGCCGGAGTCCACAAGATGAAGATCTCCAAGATTCCCTTCGAGGATCAGGTGGTCAGTCACACCCGCGCCCTGTCGCATTACCCTCGCCCGACGAACGATCACTGAACAAACAAACAGAAGGCTTTCCCCTTGGAGGACCAGGTCAAGTTCCTTCAACAGAAGTACTCTGGAAACTGGAACCCATTCTCCCAGAACCAGGGACAGCAAGTCAGCATCCAGAAGGACCACCCAGTTCCCATTGAGAACTACCTGAATGCCCAGTGTACGTCATTTTGCCCTGCACCCTCCGTCCTACCCTTCTAACCTGATCGACCATAGACTTCTCTGAAATCAGCGTCGGAACGCCTCCACAGGACTTCAAGGTCATCCTCGACACCGGCAGCTCCAACCTCTGGGTCCCTTCCTCCAAGTGCAACTCCATAGCGTGTTACCTGCATAACAAGTACGAGTCCTCGTCCTCGTCGACCTACAAGAAGAACGGCTCCTCGTTCGAGATTCAATATGGCTCCGGCTCCATGAAGGGCTTCGTCTCTCAGGACACGGTGAAGATCGGCGATCTCACCATCAAGAACCAAGACTTTGCTGAGGCGACCGAGGAGCCCGGTCTGGCCTTCGCCTTTGGCAAGTTCGACGGTATTCTGGGCATGGGATACGACACGATCTCTGTCAACAAGATCGTCCCTCCCTTCTACAACCTCATCGACCAGAAGCTGATCGACGAGTCCATCTTTTCCTTCTACCTCAGCCGGGACGGCGATGGTTCCGAGGTTGTCTTTGGTGGCTCCGACAAGGACCATTACACTGGCAAGATTGTGAACATTCCTATCCGTCGCAAGGCTTACTGGGAGGTCGACCTCGACGGCATCACCGTCGACGGCGAGACCGCTTCCTTCGACGACTCCGGTATTATCCTTGACACCGGTACTTCTCTGATTGCTCTGGAGACCGACCTCGCTGAGATGCTCAACAAATTGATTGGTGCCAAGAAAGGGTATAGTGGAACCTACACCCTTGAGTGCAACACCCGCGACAATCTCCCTGACATCACCTTCACCCTTGCTGGTCACAACTTCACCATTGATGCGTACGACTACACTATTGAGTCTGGTGGTTCTTGCATCTCCGCCTTTATGGGTATGAGTCTCCCTGCTGGTCTGGCCGGCATTCTTGGTGACGCCTTCCTCCGCCCGTGGTACTCCATCTACGACCTCGGCAAGAACCAGGTCGGCATCGCCAAGGCCAAATAAACGCCTACTTGTGATGGATTGCATTGGGGCATCTTCTTTTTTTTTTTTTGTGTCAACAGGCCATGTTGAGAACTGAGACGGGACAATTCGGAACGGCTTCATTCATGGGTTTCTGGTGCGCATTAATACGGCCCTTTTACAGGTGAACTCACCTGTACTCCCACTCCCCAGATCATGGGAATTTTCTTTGGTTCGTCTCTGGTGTAGCAACAGAATGTACGGTAGTTTCGGAATAGCATCAGTCAACTGGGACCTACATGATGATTTAACAATGTTTTGGTGTTGAGGGAACAAATGGTGAGGTCGTTGATAGAAGGTAGTGCACGGTGGTAGACGGTCTTTCAGGAAACGCCTCCTGGGGAACTCAGGCCATCATAGATATTGTGGCTGCCATGACTGCATGAATCTCACCGCCCTTACCGGATGGAGAACAAAGCCTCCGAAGCTCGCCCAGAAGCTCCTAGGTTCCTGAGTCGAGAGCTCCAAACAAACCTCGCCAAGTTCTTAGCGTTCCCCATGCTGCTTACTCTGGTCTGTCATTGAATTTTTCTGCCCCAGGACCGGCCCCTCACTCCGCATATCTCCCTCGACGACTTGATCTGCTCCCTTTAAACCTTTCCTTACAACCAACCCCTCCTCAACACTTCCTAACTCTTTCCTTTCCTGTGCGAGAATCATAGTCAGGAAGAATTCGACACAGTAAACATGTCTTCCAACGGTGTGACCTACGCCCTGTCTTCGGGCCACAAGGATGTAAGTTCGCTTCCGTGCCCCGCGACGACACCTTGACTATCGTATTGCGGACAGTGACTAATCGCCTTTCTTACAGATGCTGGAGAAGTCTCTCCTGGAGACCGACCCTGAGGTCGCGCAGATCATGGTATGCTCATCCCGTTGACACGAGTAGCCACACCCCTTCCGCTTCCGCTTCTAACACGTCCTTTTCCAGTCCCACGAGATCCAGCGCCAGAGGGAGTCCATCATCCTCATCGCCTCCGAGAATGTCACCTCCCGCGCCGTCTTCGACGCCCTCGGCTCGCCCATGTCCAACAAGTACTCCGAGGGTCAGCCCGGTGCCCGGTACTACGGCGGCAACGAGCACATCGACCAGATCGAGCTCCTCTGTCAGAAGCGTGCCCTCGAGGCCTTCAGCCTTGACCCTGCCAAGTGGGGTGTCAATGTTCAGTCTCTCTCTGGCAGCCCTGCCAACCTGCAGGTTTACCAGGCTCTGATGCCTCCTCACGGCCGTCTGATGGGTCTTGACTTGCCCCACGGTGGTCACTTGTCCCACGGATACCAGACGCCTGCCAAGAAGTACGCTCTCCTCACCTATTGACACCAGTTGAGCGCCCCAGCTGACTCTGTACCCAGGATATCCGCTGTCTCCACCTACTTCGAGACCATGCCCTACCGCGTCGATATCGACACCGGCATCATTGATTACGACACCCTCGAGAAGAACGCTGGCATCTACCGGCCCAAGATCCTCGTCGCCGGAACCTCCGCCTACTGCCGGCTGATCGACTACGCGCGCATGCGCAAGATCGCCGACTCTGTCGGCGCGTACCTGGTCGTCGATATCGCCCACATCTCTGGTCTCGTCGCATCCGGTGTGATCCCCTCGCCCTTCGAGCACGCCGACGTCGTCACCACCACCACGCACAAATCCCTCCGTGGCCCCCGCGGCGCCATGATCTTCTTCCGCAAGGGCGTGCGCTCCGTCAACGCCAAGACGGGCAAGGAGGTCCTGTACGACCTGGAGGACCCGATCAACTTCTCCGTGTTCCCCGGTCACCAGGGCGGTCCTCACAACCACACCATCACCGCGCTGGCCGTTGCCCTGAAGCAGGCCCACACCCCCGAGTTCAAGGCCTACCAGAAGCAGGTAGTCGAGAACGCCAAGGCGCTTGAGAACAAGTTCAAGGCGATGGGCCACAAGCTGGTCTCTGACGGCACCGACAGTCACATGGTCCTGTTGGACCTGCGCGCCTTCTCGCTGGACGGCGCCCGTGTCGAGACCGTGCTCGAGCAAATGAACATCGCGTGCAACAAGAACGCCATCCCCGGCGACAAGTCCGCGCTGACGCCCTGCGGTATCCGCATCGGCACACCCGCCATGACCTCGCGTGGGTTTGGTACCGCCGATTTCGAGCGTGTGGCCGAGTACATTGACCAGGCGATCAAGATCTGCAAGGAGGTGCAGGGTGCGCTGCCCAAGGAGGCCAACAAGCTCAAGGACTTCAAGGCCAAGATCCACGCGGGCGAGGTCGAGAAGATCAACGCCCTGAAGAAGGAGATCAAGGAATGGAGCACGACCTTCCCGCTCCCCGTTGAGGGCTGGCGCATGGATGCTGGTATCTAACTATGGTACCCAGCTTCTTCGGTAGATGAAGGGAAGTGAGCATGGGAGATTAGGGGTTTACGGAACACAACAAAAAGGGTTGGATGGGCATTGGCGTTATTCAACAAAAGTCATAGGACGGATGATGTGATACCGGCAGGCTTCCACAGCCTGCTCTTTTTCTTCTTTTCTTGTGTGTTTGGCATCTGGGGAAAGGGAAAGATACGTGATAAAACAAATCTGGAAATACCGGGAAGGCCGTGGATTGCATTGCATTTCATCAGGCGTTGCAAGACACTTCGTGATACGGGGCTAGGTATTCGGAGTGTGCCTTTCTCTGGACTATAGAATCGCTTCAACGCGGTCTGGCGAATGCGATTGATTTTGCTATTATGTATCTGGGTCCCCTCTGTGGCTGTTGCGATGTTTTTCATGTATTGATCAAGTCTCTTACCATGACTGTTTTTGTTTTTGGCATGTCCTCTTCATCTGCCAACGAACAGCACTCTAACCCCCCTGTTCCAGCGTCGTGGGACAGATTCTTTACACGCGTATCTAAATCTGCAGACTCTATGCCAGCTGCTCGCTCCTCGGAATAACATGTCTAAGTCCTCTCACCTCTCACCCACTCTCACCCGCAGATTCTCCCCCACCCTCCTCTTCTGGTTCGCAATCGTCGTCTCGCTCAGCCACGCCAGATGGGCGGTCATGACCAGATTCGCCGACGCGGCCCCGGTCCCGGCACCTAGCAACCCGCTATCCCGCTCGCTCCCCGCAGGCTCGACGGCGAACACGTCCGTGCCGTACCCGAAGATGCTCCGGGCGGCGAGGGCGGCGAGGACCGCGGCCTCGTCGACGATGCCGCCGCGTGAGACGTTGATGAGGGCGGTGTGGGGCCGCATGAGGGACAGCTCGGGGGCGGCGATGAGGTGGTGGGTGGAAGGGGAGAGCGGGAGGGAAAAGGCGGGGGTGGGGGAAGGGGGCAGGGGGAAGAGGGGGGAAGAGCATGTTCATGATATGCGGCTCGGCTTACCCAGAACCCACCATCACGGCATAGTTTCGCCATGGCGCCGTAGGTGAGATTTGTCCGCTCCATCTTCTCTGCTTTGCTCCGGAGAAGCTTCTTGAAGGCGAACCACGTCCCGACTGATCATTTGTATCGTCAGTCACGAGTCCATCCTCGGGGGGCAAATTGGGGGCAGCACTCACTCTCGCCGATGAAAGTTCCCGCGGCAACCACGGCAAATCCAATCCACAGCCCATACACCACACCCGCCAGCAACGCAACCACCTCATGCCCAAACAGCGGCGGGAACGAGATGATGAACAGCACCGCCACGAAAATCAACCATCCCGCAGGTATGTCCCTAACCTTCTCCGCAAACGGCCGCAGCGCATCGACGACGGCGTCATGCTTAAGAGTGATGAGGGCCGTCAGGAGACCGATGATGATTAGGATGATCCACATCGGCAGATACTTTTTCGAAAAGAAGACGCGCTTCCAATTTACGGGCTGGTAGTCGGTCATAGGCTCATTAGGTTCGTCGTCTAATGACGGCTCGTTCTTGAGGTACGAGTCGTTGTTGCTGAATGTGGTTGACTGGTTGGTGGGTATCCGCTCGCCGGGCCCCATGCCCATCTCAATGGCGTTGGCGTCGCCATGCCTGTAGGCGCTGTAATCTCCCATATCCGCATGCGAGTATGTCTCGTTTGGGATGGTCACGGGGGAAAAAAGCAATGTCGTCGTCGAGGTCCGGGCCTAGTATAAAAAAAAAGGGGGGGGTGGTAAACACAAGTCTCGGACCGGATCGGTTTGGTAGGTGAAATCAGGAAAATTCGAGGTCGACGGAGATGGCGACTCAAAGCGCGATCGAATGGGGATTGAATTCAGTATGAAGAACGGGGTGGTTGACGAAGAGAAGCAAAAGGAAACTATGTAATAGCAAGGAGGATTGCCATCTGGGTGTAAAGCAGAGTCGACAGGAGAAGACGAGACGGCAGAACAAGGGGCGCGAATCCATATAATAGACATTAACATTGAAACCCGATTTCCTTTAATGAAGTAGTGCAGCCGGGGCGGGTCTGGGAGGATGCAAGGTACGCAAGGTACGCAAGGTATGCAAGGTATGCAAGGTCTACTGCGTAGCAAACCTGAAACTCAAAAGAAGGGCGGGGAGAAGGAAATGGGTGGAGATGAGATGGAATTTCGTGATGGCAAGGAGGGGGGGCGGCTGACAGACGGGCTAATCAATCTTTGCAAGGCTGTGGTGGCTGGACGGCTGTATCAGGTGTGACTGGGCCAGCCCCCCTCCCTGGCCGCTGCTGGGCCATGGGATGAAGTCTGAAGATCGCAAGACGTTTGTGGTTGATCCCCGCGGGTTCCAACTGATCCAGGCAGGTTATTTTTCTTGCAGTTGGCCGCCAAGCCAACGCAGGGGAATTGGAGGGAATTGAAGGGAATTGGAGTGTCACTCTCATTTCTCTGCTCTGCGACTCGTCATCCTTCAACATCACCACGCCCCTTTTCACTTGCTATTAACAGCTTACGAGAGATCTGCTTGGCTAGGTAGTTCGGACTCATAAAGCGAGGCAGATTCCCACCTGCACCGCCCTAAGTTAGCGTTGACATATTTAGATCTACTTCTGGGTACCTATACGAGCACCAAGCACTGAGGTTTTGTGCTTTGGCACAGGGAACACGACGTCCGTTGGCCACCAACACTGCCACAACCAGGCGCCCGTCCCTTCTCGCCGATCAATGCAAATCAATCCATTCTAAAAATTGGCATTCATGCTTGTCGCCTCCAAAACCGTACGTATTGCCACGGGTCTGCACTCATCACACTAAAAAGGGTCTCAACCTTCTTATTTCATGATGCCCGTCAACAGTCAACGGCCAGCCCAGTCTCGTCTTCAACACCAGGTCGATTCGCTGTGAACGGCCTACCTAGGAGGCGGGTAGGTACGAGGATGACCGCCCAACAACCCAGTCCTGGCCCCGGAAGAGACCCAGGCCGCCCGGTCTGCGGCCGGGCTATACTGACGGTCCTGACCCACGCCGTGGGAGACTATTGATCCTCAGCTGCAGACGCTGCAGACGCTGCGACTCGGCCCTGTCAACCAGTCAAGCTTTCCAGGAACACTCTTGGTCGTTCTTGGCCTCTTGGCTTCAGCAACCGCCCACAAATCACCATCTCCGCGCCTACGAACGAGATGCCCAGCGGACCCAGGGGCATTGATCCTCGACGCACAGCAGGTATCCGTGGCCAACGGAGTCCCGCCCTCCAGACGGAGAGCTCTGCCTGCCTCCGCCCAGTGGTCAGCTTTCATCTCGTGAAGTGAAGCAGTGCAGGTATTGAATCGAACTCTCTCGGTCGAGACCCTCGCAAGGCCCATCCGCAATGAATAAGTGTTTGCTGTGCAGCCAGGCGGCAGTCTGTGTCCTTGAAACGCACCAGAAACCTCGCACCACTGCTG